>JAYMFT010240005.1:0-11066 GCA_038088735.1 Panulirus argus | reverse complement strand
GGCGAGCAAGTGTAAATATGTACATGTGTATATGTGTATGTGTATGTATGTATATATGTGTATGTTGATATGTATATGTATGTACTGTGCATATGTGCGCATGTATGTATATATGTGTGTAAGTGGAGGGATTGGTCTTTCTTTGTCTGTTTCCTGGTGCTACCTCGCTGATGCGGGAAACAGTGATTAAGTATGATAAATAAATAAATAAATATTATACTAAATATAGTACTTCCTTATATTTACAGGAGGAACAGTTGTAGAGTATCCTCAAGAGTGTAAATAAATATTGTACTTCCTTATATTTACAGGGGGAACAGTTGTAGAGTATCCTCAAGAGTGTACTGTACTTGTTACAACAAATATTCGACGTACATGCAAGTTGTTGGCTGTCATTGGGAAAGGTTTACCCATAGTATCCCCTTCATGGCTAACAGTTTCGAAGCAAGCACGAAACTTTGTTGGTTAGTCATCAATCCACTGTTCTGAAGTAGTATATAAAGGATTTTCTTTGTTGTAAATATGTACATGACTATTGTCTTATATACATAGAAAAAGAATTATCAGAAATATAGTTGGCATCAATAGATAAATAAATGCTGAAGAATGCTACAGAATTTGAAAGGATATTATTCAACTCTGTTGTATTATTACATATATATTGGTTCTTGGACGATAGGAGGTGTTGCCAGACCCTGCCTTCTCCAGGTTACATCACAAGTGAAAAGTCACCTTTGGGGGGGTAGTATAATTAATGTTGACATAACAAGTTCTTGCCAAAGAACTTTTTGCTGTAAAAGAGTCCATCCTGTCCTTGCTATTGAGTTTAGTGCAGTCTTGAGGCTGCCTGAGCCCCTGCATCTATGTGAAAGGGGTTCTGGGGTCATATTTATTTGTTTATAATTACCCAGGACCCAGGATCTTTCTAAAGGATCCTGCAGCCCAAGGTTGCACTTCTTCCAGTAACAGGGAAATGTAGACATGTGGACTGAGAAGTTTTTTGATGAGACTGTGCTATCAGTAAGGAGTAAGGTAGTAGGAAACAAAGAATTCAGAGAGATATATTGCTGAGCGAGTTTTTCGTGTAGGAAATTAGTTAAAATAGGAAATCCTGATAGGTTAGAGTGTTTCATCTTGGAAACTTGTTGATTTATTAGATTTAAACAGGTTAATTTTTTTTAGCCCACCCCTGAATATAAGATGCTTTATTAGTGTACCATAATTAAGATCAGCCAAAAACAGTGAAAAATGAGGTTTTCCCTTATGGTGAAGGTAATCAGAAGAGGTGCAAGGTATAGTGAGGTTGGAATAAAGATTGAAACTGTATGTATGATGGATGTAATTTCAACTAGTGAGGTTAACCCCAAATTCAAAAGCAGTATTGCTGTTGAAAATACAATTCAAATTCATCTGTTCCAGATCCTTGGGAATTTTTGGTGAAAGATACTGAAGCTGAGGAAAAGTTTGGATTTCGCCTTGAACAATCTCTTAAGTCTGCATCCAAAGTTTTGCTCTTTGAAGGATTGTCAATTCATGCCACCAACTCTGTCAAGCCTCCACCTAACCAGATGAAAGGTAAGATGCCAAAAGTATAGCTGTTTTACTTTTTCATTATAATTAAGTATTTTAGACTCAGCATACAATTTTTACTGCATGTTTAAATCTCCAGGAAGTTTTTTTCTTCTTTTCATAGAGAATGTTCTGACGACACTACAGGTCTTGCCAGAAATTGAAAATGCAGCTCATTACAGTTCAATTATTGCTCTTGAATTTGGTACCAAAACTGGCACCACTCTAGAAATGCTCCATTCTCATGTGTACCCTTATTACCATTTACACCAACAACAGTTGTTGTGCTCGTAGAAAACAACAGCAACAAGAATTAATGTGGTGTCATTTCAAAAACAACAGCAACAGTAATTGATGTGCTGTTGGTTCCTTCCTCTTTTTTAAAAATTCATCTGATTTACTGTACTATTATTATCCTCTAAAGGCCTTCCATTGCAAAGAAGACATGGAAAAAGATCCTGGTAACCTCAGTACCCTTACAGACACCATTATAAGATTTTGGCCAACCACCAGAATGCTGTGTGTTTACAATGAATCCATGAAATGTACATAGTTTGTTTGATGATGCAAGTGCTAAAAAGAATGACACTCATGATATGCTCTAGTTAGTGAGGAAAGGAAAGAAGATTACTGCGAGAAATGTGAAGATGAAAATGACTCCATGATTTTAGCTGTATTATGATAAAAGAAGAGGAAGGCTATCTCAGTGAACTTACAGAAGTAATTACACTAAGGTTGTGCTGATTTTTGTTATGTAGTCCTGGGTTAATGGAGGATGTGGGTAACAGATGATAGGTTAAAAGCTAGAATATTTCCAAAGAAAAAAAATACCTCCAATATCCTCCCCATTTCTGCCAGCTACTCAATCTCCTCACTCTTATATGTAATATGAAAAATTTAATATTTCTACATAAATTCATTTGTATTCACCATTACTGCTGAGCTTGTGTAAGAAATAAGAGTGTGTATGAAGTAACAGTAGAGTGTTCAGTATAAAGAAACATATCTTTCAGCATCTTTCTCACACTTGCCAGCCAATCTCAGTCATGCTAAATTTAATTTTAGTTTAAAAGATTTAGTATTTCTATTCATGTTATCTACTGCATATTCTTTGCCTGTGCATCAAATAAGAGTACAGAAAGAAAGCAAATTTAGTGGAAAAAACTGTCATTTTCACATCATTTACATTCCTGTTGGATGCCCACTTAGCAGTGGACAGGGTCAACACAAAATTAATACTATAACTTTTTTGTGTATTTCCTGTTACTTTTGAATGCTAATCTGCCAAGACTGTGCCTGTCGTTTAAGGGTTAACCTTTCCCCAGCCAACTGTGTAGATGAACTGCATTACAGGTTTTCACAGCAGCTGTAAGGACCACTTGGTTATATTTCATTACAGATCAGGGCAGTCAAGAATGTAACTCATGGACAATATTGTACGCAGTTGATGTTTGTCAAAATTTTTTTTAATGAAGCAGACTCATTGGTTTATTAATGTAGAGTTATGGATGTACACATTGGTTCATATATGGAGAACTGTGGATGTGTTTTTGGATGATTACTCTCTTTATTATAGAAATATGATGATTACTTTTCTTCACTTACACTGAGAAATATGAGGCATATGTTTAGATATTTAGGGGTTTTTGTTTGGAAATTGTTGCATATTTGCATGGTGATATATTTACTGCTGCAGTCTCTCATGATTGTGTTTTTTGTCCTTGTCAGATCAGGCAAACATTATATAAAGGCAAAGGGGACAAAGTTGAGAGTTCAAATTACAGAGCTAAAAGTATTTTTAGTGAACCTGTTAAGTTGTTTGGAAAATTAGTGATTGAGAGGTGACATGCACAGAGCATGAGATTGGGAAGAACAGCATGATTTCAGGAGTGGTTGAGGATGTGTAGATCAGGTGCTTGCTGTGAAGAATGTGTGCGAGAAACACTAAGAGAAACACAAGCATTTTTATGTGGAATTTATAGATCTGCAGAAAGAATATGATTTGGTTGATAGAGATGCTTTGTAGAAAGATGTTACAAATGTATGGTGTGGGAGGAAGGCTATCAGAGGCAGTGAGGAATTTTATCAAGAGTAAGGCATGTGTGAGTATGTAGAAAGGAGGATGACTGGTTCCAAGTAAAGATGGGTCTGCATCAGGGTTGTGTGATGTCACCATGGGAGTTTAATTTGTTTTTGGATGGGGTGATGAAGGAGGAAAGTGCAAGGCTTTTTGGAGAGATGGGCAGGTATGCAGTATCAAGAGGTGAGGGGCATGGAAAGTGTCAGTACTTGTTCGCTTATGACAGCGCTGTAAGTAGATTCAAATGGGAGCTGCAGAAGATGGTGTCTGAGTATGGGAATGAGTCAGAGGAAAAAATTAAGATTATTTATGTGAATAAAAGCAAGGTTATTAGGTTTAGCGGTGCAAAGGGACAAGTTAGTTAGGGTGTGAGTCTGAATGGAGAAAAGTTGGTGGAAGAGAAGCGTTTTAGATATCTGAAAGAGGACATGACAGCTAATGGAGTTATGGAAGCCAAGGTGAGTCATAGGGTAGGTAAGGGGGAAAAGTGTCTAGGAACATAGAGGAATGTGTTGAAAAAGAAGTTACTATGTGGGAGGTTGAAAATGGGTGTGCTTGAAGGTTTAGTTGTCCCGGTGGTGTTGTATAGATGCGAAACATAGGCTATAGATAAGAAGTTACAAAAGAGGATGTATGTGTTCAAAATGAAATGTTTGAGGACACTGTATGTTGTGAGGTGGGTAGAATAAGTAATGATAAGGTAACAGAAATATGGAAATAAGAATATGGTTGAGATAGTGGAAAAGGGTGTACTGAAATGGTTTGGACATGCAGAGAGGATGAGTGAGGAGAGGTTGACAGAGAGGATATATGTGGAAGAAGTGTAGGTGACAAGGAGAAGGGGGACCAATGGGAGGATGGAGTGAGTAAAATTTTGAGTGCTCAGGGGATGAACATGCAGAAGAGTGAAAGGCCTGCATTAGATAGAGTGAATTGGAGCAGTGTTTTATACAGGGGGTGATGTGGTGTTAATGGACTGAACCAGGGAATATGAAGCAGCAGGGAGGAACCACATATAGGTCTGTGGGGCCTGATGTGGTTAGGATGGCTTTGGTTTCAGTACATCACACGACAGTTAGAGAATGGATGAAAGCGCATGAAGCCTTTTCTTTGTCTGTTCATGGTGCTACCTCGCTGCCATGGGAAATGGTAAATAAGGATGAAAGAAAGAAGGAAGAATTACCCAAGGACCTGTTTTTCTAATAAGAGTTCTTATTTACCCAGGACCTCTTTTAAAGGCTCCTGCAGTCCAGGGCTACACTACTTTCAGTTGCAGGGAAATGTGGATTCCTTTTGAGTGATAAATTCTCTGATGAGACTGTACACCCGTTGATACAGCCTTGCTGAAGGTGAATTTTCACTTGCAGTGAAATCTCTTGCAGGCAGAGCCCAGCCACACCTGTTTGTAAGCCTAATTCACTATACAAATTGCTGGCAATATATGATGCTGCTTTTGCCCTGTCTTTGATATTACTGTGTAATGTTGATTGTTCAGATATATCTTCATGTTTAGTTACCTTATTAAATCACTTAACCTCATTGTAATCAGTGGAAAAAGTTATAAATAATGTAGCAGTTGGTTTCCAGAATTTTCATTACAGAGATGGCACAGTCATGAGAGTGTTATTCAAGGGATGTTTGAAAACTGAATTAGATTCAAAAACTAGTTCTGTTCTCCAGGATCTCAAATATTGACACTCATCTCAGGAGATATTACCTTATTTCCTGTGTGATCCATGAGATCAGTAATGGTTTATTCAAGAAATTACAGTACAGTAAGTTAGATTAATTTCAGTGTCCAGATGTCTTGGATATTTTTGAGCAACCTGCCTTTTCTCAGCCATGAACAGTATTCATCCTACTGTGCATAGAATATTAAGGCAAGCCTTTGCTTATAAACATGGGTCACAATATAGTATGAATTGATTTTGATGCATCATGCTTACCCAAATTATTCCCATTTTGTTGATTATCGCTCGCCATTGCTGTACAAGTGTAAGCCCAGCTTACCTCTCAGTTCGCCCATCCTATGCTGCACATACCCTGCTGCTCATTGCATCTGTTCTCATACGGCATCCACAGTGTAAAGACATATTTGTGAGTTGAGAGGGTATGAGTATGAAAGCCCTTAACAGTGTGTGGCGTCTTCTGTAGCATGAAGTGTTGCATGATGTTGAGGGCCTGGAGAAGACAAAGGATGTTAGGAACCTTATTGAATAAAGTCAGTTAGTGAGACACAATCCAGGCTTCCAGGAAGAGGATGAGGATGATGTGGAGGATCTGGACAGATGGAGGAAGACATGTCACCTACTGACATCTTGGAGACGATGAGATGTCAGGAGGAGGGGGAGAACATTGAAGGTGAAGTGGATGAGGATGATGTGGAGGATCTGGACAAATGGAGGAAGATGTGTCACCTACCGACATCTTGGAGACGATGAGATGTCAGGAGGGGGAGAACATTGAAGGTGAATGCCATCCATGGAAAGAATGGACCAGACTGGTGGAGTTTCTGCATCACGCCAAACTAGTCATGTGTTGCTCCCATGACTGACCCTGACATGGACAGGGATATGGATATGGTTGAGAGGATGAAACAGCTCAAATTTACTCATTCGAGGCTGTTCAGTATCGTTATTTCAGACAAGCAGTGGTTAATCATGGAGACTACAGGTAATCTTCAGCCCCTTCATGTGAGTTTAAAATATCAATGTTTCTGTTTATGTTGGGTGAAAATATGAAAAATATTAGTGTGGTGTTGAATGAAAGAACTTTTGAAAATGGGATGTAGATTGTCATGTGGTGTTAATTGAAAGAAACACTTAAACTGACTTACATGTACATGTACTGTACTGTTTTATTAATTCAGGCATTGCTTATCCAGTTGCTTAGTATATTGGTGTCAGAAGCTAAGGCAGCATTAGAGGCTGAGGTGGAGTCCAGTGTTCAGGAGTTGGAAGATCAGTGGCTTTGTATCATGGTTGGCAGTCATGCAGCACTGATGGCTGATGAGTTGGTGCAAGAAGAGGGTGCCGATACTTGTCTTTTATTTTCTTAGTGTACTGTATATTATTTTATTTGAATAACTTTTTGAGTAATATTTTGTATGTTATTTCCATTGTTTACATAAGGTTTTGAGTATTATTTTGTGTATTTTTGGCAAACTGTCACAGACTCCCCATTTCCAAGGAAAAGAATGTCACGATTTATCACTAATTGATGTATTGCAAACATATTTGGTACTTATCTCGCATTACACAGTGATGCATCTGAATTGTTAGCATAATATTTTATCGGTTTTCTAATTGTTTGGATTGTACTGTCTGCTCTGAATAATTTTTTTTCTTGTTGATTATGAATTTTAGGATCCTAAAATTTTCATCAGTAACTTCTTTCTTGTTCCAAAGTTGCAAGTTTTGTTCGAGTTACCTGGATAACTGTTTTGATAACCCTCCTGTAATTTTTAACAAGAGATCATCAAACAGTATACTGCTTCATACTTGATTTTCTTTGAAGAATCACAGACTGTAGTATCTAAGCTGAGTATAAGTAAGTGGACTACATCTTACCAATAGATTATATATCCTATCATTAAAGCTATTATATCTCAGGTTCACTCTCTGGCTTATAAAATAGCTATAGAATGCTAAGAGACACTTCCAAGCCAGAATAGATGGTCATATTATGGAAAAAAACATTTTAACTAATCTCTAGGGATAGAACCACAAGGTGAGCTAGCAATATTTGGTATCCACTTGATCACTGTTTATTTGCATCATATTTCATTTTCTATATACAGATGTGTGTTCATTAGTAGTTGTGGGGCCATGTGACTTTTGTGTGGAGTATATTTCGTTATAATGTGCTGCTCAGTACATTCTATATAGAGGCTAAGAACCAGTTTTACCCTTGGCTTACTCTTTCATGAATTCAAAAGTGTCAGTCTGAATATCTTTGGCTTAGTTAGACATAAGATTATATTCATGTAACTCAAAAATTTTTTGTTCAAACAATAAATCTTTCATACATTTTTATGCCCCACTAACTACATATAAGCATATGTGGAACATTATGTTGTTGTATGTGTCCATCTCTTTGTCTATTGACACATTCATGGCAGCCTGATTAGCTTTTGGGACTTAAAATTGCATAAATTTGCATTTAATTAGAAAAACTTTACAAGTGCTGTAACTTGGGACTGCTTCATGATGGAAAGTTTGGATTTATGAATGCATTAGTGAAAGACAATTATCAGAGCATAGAAATATTTGCAAATTAATGTACAAGATTATAAGCATGATATATTTGTAGCTTTATATTTAAGCAGTGGCAGAGCATCTGGCAGCACAGTTACCTCATGTTTTGCTTATGCCACCATCCTTTTATTATTTGCACTTCTTTTGCCAAATATCCTACCATGAGTTAAACATATGAGCTCCTTAATTTGCAGAAATTTATATGTTATGATATTTGTCTGCCAGTTACATATACACAATACTGTAAATTTTAACTTCCCAGATGTCAGCATTCTTGAATGCTAGCACATCCCAAAAAATCAGTTTTCTTGTAAATATGCAAATTAATGTGTTAATGTGATCCAGAATCTAAAAATTCATGTTCTCCTAAGGGGATATCTTTCATGTGAGTGTAAAGTTTTTATCAATGTTTTGCAATTACTATTTGTAAAGTAAGGGGAGAGAAAATATGTTCTTTAATTATCAGGCTAACTAGAAGGTATCCACCGACAAATGCAGGGGTAATGACATAACATCCTAAATACAGTTAGTGTAGTGACAGGACATAAGAATGGGAACAAGTTTATAAGATAGAGATCTTTCATCAGTTACCATAATAAAAGAAATAAATTCATCCACAGAAATCATTGAATGTTCTGGTGGAGAGTACCTTGACATGCCTCCAAGAAAGTATGCTCCACAGGTGAGAATAGTTTCCTGCTATGAGGATAAAAAGCAGTGGACTACCTTTAAACGTCTGGGAATTCCGATTCTAGGGACGGAATTCATTCTCACTGGTTTACTTCGTCATGAACTACTCTTGGATGACTTCTTGTTAGAGTAGATTCAGTTATTACCTTTAAATTGTTATCCCAGGATATAAGGGAGAATACTACTACCCATGTAATCCCTGTGTGACTAAAAAGGGTAGGAGCTGAGGGCTGGAAATCCTTCCCTCCTGCTTTTACTTTTCCAAAAGAAGGATTGGAGAAGGGGCCTGAGGATTTTTCCCTCTTAGGCTCTGTTGTCTGTTCTTGACGCTACCTCGCTAATGCGGGAAATGGCGACTGTGTATATATTAAAAAAACTTTAAACTGTGTAAGTCATTGGATGACACAATTCTTTTTATACTTCTCATTTCTTGGTTATGTACAGTAAACTCTTAATTATTTGCATGTCACAGCACATAATGGATTTCAGAAAGTAGAGAATCTCTTCTCCCAACTTCATAATTCCTGTTACCAATATGCTACTGATATTTCATCAGCTGCAGCATAGAAATTATTTGAAATTATAATGTATAACTTGCCTCAAGCATTGGTAACTTTACAGGAGGATATTTTGTAGATATGACAATTTTTAGTTTACTTAATATCTGTTGTCATATTGTGTAGAGAGCAGAATTTCACTTCTTACAGAAATGTAGGTAATCAAGAGTTAACTGTATATTTTAGAACTTTTTGTAATATTTGTATGTATTATAAAGCATGAAAGCAGTACCTGTTTGATTTCATCCTTATTAATGTGTTGTATTTTAATGTAAAATTATCTCGTATTTCATGTTACTCTTTTTACATTTGTATTGTATAACTTTATATTGACTATCAGTGTTCATTTATATTACTGTTTTGATGAAAGTTTATTTTGTTGAGGACAATTCCAGTTACTGTCATTTGATATGGAGAGAACTTACTGCTGTTATATGTTACAGATACTGTATCTTGGTTAATTAACTTCCTGAAAAGTGGCATCCCAGATTTAATACAGTGTCTACCGTCATTCACCAAATCGGCTTTGTAATAAAATGTATTGTTTTACAAAGTGACGGTCTTGTATAATAATTTTTATATCTGAAAAGCTTGTTTCAATCATTTCACAATAACTAGGTAAAATATTTTCCAGGGACATTAGTTTCAACATTTCCTTGTATTCATACATTCCTTCTCCTTCTATATATTTATAGGTTTCTGCTTGCTCACCTAACATATATACAAGTCACCCTTCCTTACACTGACTAAGAACTGGTACGAATTACATAAATTAAGACTGCTGTGTTGCTGAAACCTTGCAATAGATTGCAACACATCAAACCTCTATATAGCCACATTGGTGTCAGCTTTGTTGTTCCTTAACCTTGAATACATTTTGATTACCTGTCATTCACTGTCATGATAAAAGCTACATTTCTGATTTGCTGTTTTCAGTTTAGAAAAAAAAAAAAAAAAAAAAGTGCATAAGTTCAGTATGACAAAATGAAAAATCTACACTTTAATAAATGAATAAGAACAATCTGGAGAGAGTTATGAGACATGCAAGACCTACATGGTGGCAGTGTGACATGCTACATATCAACACATCTTTTTATGTGATAGTGCATAAATGTTTGCAACATTGATTTGTGATACACATTTTGGTCTACATTTTTCAAATATGATTTCTGTATAATATTGTGTATAAAGAGTAAATATTATAACTTCACTAATACAGTAAGAATTTTTTGAGATGCATGCTGCTGCTAGTCTGTAAATGATTGCTCTATAACATTAGGAACACTGACTAGTAAATATAATAACACTATTATCCCTGGGGTTAGGGGAGAAAGAATAATTCCCACGTATTCCCTGAGTGTCGTAAAAGGCAACTAAAAGGGGAGGGAACAGGGGGGGGCTGGAAATCCTCCCTCCTGTTTGTACTTTTCCAAAAGAAGGAACAGAGAAGGGGGCCAAGTGAGGATTTTCCCTGTAAGGCTCATTACTCTGTTCTTAGTGCTACCTCGCTAATGTGGGAGAAATGGTGAATATGTATGAAGAAAAAAAAATTTTTTATCTTCATACATATTCGCCTTTTCCCGCGTTAGCGAGGTAGCGTTAAGAACAAAGGACTGAGCCTTTGAGGGGAAAATCCTCACTTGGCCCCTTCTCTTTTCCTTTACTGGAAAAGCAGAAACTGGAAGGGAGGATTTCCAGCCCCCCACTCCCTCCCCTTTTAGTTGCCTTTTACGACACGCTGGGAATATGAGGGAAGTATTCTTTCTCCCCTATCCCCAGGGATAATATATATGTCTGATCACTACCTTGTGGAGGTGAAGGTGAAGATTTCAAGAGCTTTTCAAAAAAGAAGAGAGAATGTCGAAGAGAAGAGAGTAGTAAGAGTGAGTGAGCTTTGAAAGGAGGCTTGTGTGA
>JAYMFT010239994.1:0-11066 GCA_038088735.1 Panulirus argus | reverse complement strand
ATATATATATATATATATATATATATATATATGTGTGTGTGTGTGTGTGTGTGTGTGTGTGTGTGTGTGTGTTCATATATCCAATTTTGGTTTTTCCCTTTTGTTTTTGTTCAAGTTTTGGTAGAGGACAGGTTCCAGTGACCTTGTCGGTGTGTTGATGTTTCTCTGTCATTCACTCTTCCTTTCTGCCTTTCCAAAGCTCAGCGTTGCGGGTCGTGTGTTGCTGGCCCTGGCGTGGGCGGCGGATGAGAAGGAGATGCCGAGTGGACAAAGGCCCAGGAAGCGGACCACAATGACTTCTCTTTCAGGGTTGGATGTCTCAGGCTCCGGTTGTGAGGCTGCCCAGCTTTCATTCTAACCTTGTAATTGTCTCTCTGATAATAATGATAATGATATTTTTTTTTAATCATAGGGATAGTAATAATAATAATAATAATAATGATATTATTATTATTATTATCATTATTTTTGTAATACTCGTGTGTGTTCCGCTTTAGGGAGTTTGCGTTAAGAGCAGACGAACAACCGCCTCAGTTGCTCATAACTGCTCCCTGACTGCCATGCTGAAACCTGTGTCTGTCATCTAGAAACTATCCATGAGTTCCGCCGACTGTTTCATATTGGATTCAGTCCAATGGCAGCACGCCGTCCCCCGTATACCACATCGATCCAGTTGAATTTTTCCCCACGCAGTATACATCACTCACCCTCCTGAATGTTGAAGCCCCGATAATAATGATATAAATGATATAGATAATGATAAAAATGATAACGTTTTAAATGAATGTAAAGAAAGGGTAAGAATATAGAGAGGTTCACTCTCAACACAGTGACTGATGCTGTTTATGTGGCCGGCCATTCGTGCTGAGGCTCCGGTAATTGTCTTGCACGACCGACCTGGGGATCCCGG
Source organism: Panulirus argus (assembly GCA_038088735.1). Taxonomy (NCBI): domain Eukaryota; kingdom Metazoa; phylum Arthropoda; class Malacostraca; order Decapoda; family Palinuridae; genus Panulirus; species Panulirus argus. The sequence goes on along the minus strand of JAYMFT010239994.1, from coordinate 10,156 downwards.
CGCCGGACGCCGAGAAGAGGACACTTAGACAATATCGAGCGTAATAGAAGGCGACCACACTCCACTTTCCTGGTTAGTATTAGAGCAGCGTGTGAGCTCTTAATGCAGGAGCTCAATCTTGCTTCTGTCTAGCGCTGAGGGAGTGATGTTGGGTGGTGTGGAGGGCGTCCACTGTGGTGGATGAGTGGCAGGTGGAGGTGGGCCAGCGTCATGGACCATGCCCCCGCCCACCGTTATCCCCCACACATACACAGACACACACCATCTGGACCGGTGGCTGGTGGTCTTCTGTGCCTCATCCACATCCACCACCACACCTGCCACATTGATCACCCGGACGGCTGTCTTTCCCTTGCGTCACCATCATCGTAACATCCCTCACCATCATCATAAATACCCTCACGTCACCATCACTCTGAGAGTCATGTTTGTCTTGTGTGTAGCGTCACTATCTTCACCATGAGTGAAGGTGCGCCCATATCACCGGCAGGATCACCTTCATAACTCATTTTCTTCACGATCCCTACTTCCCTGGCTGCCCTCATCATCACCATAACCTGTCGTATGGTGACGGTGGCCTCACACATCCTCCTCATCACCATCAATGACGCGAGCCAGATCTCGGCACCGCCAGTGACGGTGGCTGGCCCCCTGACCCCTCGTGCCGTCTCCCGGCTCCCCTCTCATGGCAGATCGGACTGACTGCACTGTCACCAGGAGGCTCTCGTGTCCTCGCTCGTCCTGCTGCTGACGTGAGAGTCCTAACAGCAGACTGGCGTGCGTTGTTACTGTTTATTTTGTTTCCGGCATCATCCGTGGAAATCAGTAGCACGTGCTGACTGGTAATTGCAAGTTTATTTTTTGATAGGATGGGTAGAGAGAAGAGTTAGGAGAGAGTAAGGAATAGTGTACACGCAGGAGTTACGACTACCTTCAGAATTTAAGCTAAGTCGTACCCATAAAACATGAACAATCAAATCTCTATTTTCTTATCATCATGCGAGAGAGAGAGAGAGAGAACTACTCCCATCGCACACAGCAGGCCTCCCCCACCGGTAGTACCACTGAGCAAGGATATTTGTGCCTAGGACGCACACACTCAACTGCAGTCGTGAACACCTCTCCCCCAGAACAGTACCCGCTTTCTATACTCTCCTAAACTATACTATACGTTTGCTGCCGTGGCGCTGGGAATGATAGAACCAAGCGACTTAATCCTAGGAGGTAGCATCAAGGGGTGTGACAACACACCTTATAATCAAGAGGGCAGACAGGGACAAGCGGCCCTGACCAGTCTGTACGGACTTTGGCACCTTCCAAAAATGACGCCTGGTCAAAGCCATCGTAAAATGTCTTTACCTAATCACCAACATACACCAACGTTCCCCGTCTCCAAATCCCGTGCGTTGAAGTTACAGAGGATATAGAATAAGGCTCTACCTTTTGTCACCTATGAAAAATACCCTCATATTGAAAACGCCGCAGAACAGCAAGAACGACCAAAGATCAAACCAGTCAATTCATACCCAAGAGAAGCAGCCCAGAAAGTGTCAGAGACTTGAAGACCACCATGATACAAACTACAGACCAATCCCAGATCTGGCCAACAATACAGACCAGTTCTTCCGGTGGTGTCCTCGTTATGTGTACCACCCACTGGTCGTGCGCTGCGCTCCAATCCGTCGCGCCGGTGTTATCATGAATGTAGCGCTCGTGTGTGGGTGACGTAGTGTTATGTACACACTGCCTTATGTATACTCCTGGCACAGGAACAGGTGCACAGCTGCAGTTGTTCTTGATGAGGTGCTCTTAGATACTGGTGTCGAGGAAGAGCCCCAAGACATTGCTGTTGATGCTTAGGCGTGCCCAGTGATTAGTATTGATGTCGCATCAACTATTGACGATGAGGGTGGATGTCGCCCTCACTGTTGATGTTAACAAATTTTCCTAAAATATATAAGTTGATGTTGTCGCGGGTATAATGATGAGGTCGGCTTGAGCGCAGTTGTTGGTGATGAGTTCAACATTCTCGATGATGATTGTTTTGTGGTGCCAGAGTACCGGTTTGGATAATGAGGTCGACTTTAGGTTTGTGCGAATGAGACCGGCCCAGATGCCGGTGTTGATGATGATGAGGCCTCGCGTTGTGAAGGTGGTGTCAAGCCCAATCGTGTGTGGGTGACGTCAAGGTGTCAGAAGTTAGTAGAATGTGTGGCGGGACCTGAGCTGGGAAGGTCTTCCTTGTTCTCGCTTGTGTGGTTGTCAAAGATTGTGTGGAGATGAGGTCTTGGGTCAGGTGCCGTGATGTGGTTTACAGAGACGTTTTCCCAGGCATGAGGCGGGTCAGGAGGAGAGGCAGTAAGGTATGCAGCGCCTGTTGGCCCCTCTCACTCGCCCTTATTCATTGATGGCGTTCAGGAGGGTTTCAGATTGGCGTGTACTGAGTGCATGCTGCTCGTTTGGAACGTGACACGTGATGCCAGAGGCTTGTATATGATGATTACGAGGTATTTGATTGGTAGTCACTCTGTGTGGTGATTTCATGTTATGTTACTTGTAAATTTGTAGAGTGATGAAGTATGTTGGTACGTTGAGGTGTTTTTGTTTGTTGTAGGACTTAAACAAGTGATGTATTTTTTCTTTCGTGTTTCGATGGCAATATAATGTTCCGATCTGGGCCACTTTCCCCAGTGGTGCGATATTTTCGTAGTGGTACAACGATTCCTCGTGGGGTTATGCTGGATTTCTGTTGGGTAACCTGATTAGGCTTCAATGTATTGGAGGATGTGGTCGAGAGGATTAGGTTAGCAGGCTGTGATGCTGGGTTGGTCAGGCTTGACCTTCTCTAGGTCAGGTCATGAGGTCGGGGTCACCATGCCGGAAACAGTGGATGAGCAAGGTGGGTGGAAGATTAAGTGTGAATGTGTACAGATGGATGAGGGGTGGATGGCGTCTGGTGGGGGAGGAATTAACAGGTGCTCCACACTTGATGATTACAATCGTTACTTTTTTTCTTTGTCTCAGTTGAGCATTTGGTCCCAGAAACTGTGCCACAGAAAATGTGCCACATAGAACAACAATAGAAGTGTGATGAACATTTTAAAAATATGAATTTGCTTAGGTTTTATTATGTAGTTGTATTTTCTGCTGAATATTTTATACAAACAGCAAGAGAAAGTAGATTTAATTTAGAATACGGTTACTGATTTTTAAGCTGTTTCCATTTGGGCTTATTGTTAGTTTTACTGTTTTCGCTGATTATATTTGAGTCGTCTTTGCCTGTCGTGCCGCTGGGGAACATTTTGAGTATAAGCTGGGAACCATACCTTTCAGGATTTTTTGAGTGTAATTAATGCTATACGTCACCCGTCTGCTTCTTGAAGTGTACAGCCTCAGAGATACCATTCGTCGTCAGCAGTTCCCATTGTCAGTGCCGGAAGGGAAAACTCTTGACACGCTTTTCCACTCTGCGGTCTCTCTCACCCGGGAAGATGACATAGCACACTGCAGGATTCTCTCCGTAAGAGCATTGAAGATCGTTATGATTGGATTATCCTCTCTTGGCTCGAAGTTCCGCAAGATCCACCCCACCATATGTTTGCAAGAGGCATCTGTTGCCCTGTTTTCTTCGGTGAAGTTAAAAGGTCGTCGGATATTATTACTGTGGGATATCTCTCATCTCTCAGTCGCGTTATTTCTCAGAGTTGTTTCTCATCGTTCATTCGTGTTATGATGTTCGTATTCCTGCGGTAATCTGAAATGTTTTTTATTTCATCATTCCTTCACTCACCGGAGGCGGTCTAATTTTTCCGTATTAGGAGCCATGTTGTGTGCTGGCCCGGCAGAAGACTTTGCTTCTCAGTTTCTTGTTTCTGTGTGTCTTCTGTAGATGAAACTTCCATTTTTATTCAAGTGTGATCAATTGTCTGCAAAGGATGACGTGGAAATGTGACTCATACTTGCGTCAGTGTTAGATATGAGTCTGAGGAAGAGAAGGGGAGTGAGTACCTTTGATTATAACCCAGCAGGACCTAGACATAGTAAGATTAACAACAGCGTGTTGTGACCTGTTTGTTAAAAAGTTATATATCCATCTTCCACTTCTTCCTGTCGGTTTCCATTTTATACATTTAATGTACTATGACACTGTGATCATATTTATCGAGGGCTTCTGCAAAGTCCGTGTAATTCACATCAGCATTTCCTCTGTCCTTGTAAACCTCAACATTTTTATCCTAGTGGTCAAGCAACTAGTGAGGCAAGACCCCCTCATCCCCACACCATGTTGTCCTGTGTTATGTACATTATATGATGCCTTAAAGTTGGTGGATTTCCATTTGTTTCACTTGTTTGGTCAATATTTTTTTTTTTTTTTTTTTTTTTTTTTTGGGGGGGGGGGGGGGGAGATGATGCTAGAGTCAAGTGCTTTTGCCCAGAGCATACTTTATGTTCGTACTTGGTGTTCCGTGTTTCCTTATGACACAGTTTCCAGTGAGGCAGGGATGTGGAAGTCTGTCGGGTCGTTTATCTTTAAAGGTATTTTTTGGCTCACGGAACGCCAGGTTAAGTTGGTTTTTTAGTGCTGGATGATATGATGGGATGGCCTTTGACTTTATGCCTAAGGGTTCGGCTAAAGGTCACCCTGTGATAGGGACACTCCTGCCGTTACTGTATGCTGAAGTAAGTCTTGTGTACAGATGATCTGTTCTCAGACATTTTAACTTCCATAAACATTGATATAAGATTAAGAATTTGAGGCAAGTACGTTTTGGTAATGTTGATGTTACTGACAGACAGCAAGAAAAAAATTATGGGAAAGGTTGTATAGATAGATTAAATTATACACAGTTAGGGGAATTATCAAGCAAAGTTACTGGTTAGGTTAGGCGGCAGACAGAGAGATGTACGTGAAATTCCACAACTGGATCAGTCAGTTTGATGCAGATGAATTACCTGTAAAAGGGGAATTTTGGAATGAAAGAAGGTGCCGTACTTGGAAAATCATGTGTTAGTCTTTGCAAAAGTTAATCTTTCATTTGTTACCTTTTCCAGACTGGAACAGTTTCATAGATCCATTTCTTTCCCCTTTTTCGACGGGCAGACAGACGATGTAATCGGATCCATAACAGGCTACAAGTCACGTATCCTGAGTCCCATTTTAACATTTCCAGAGAATGTTAAATTATTCATAATGATAGACCGCAATAAAGTGATGTAGCGCCCGTAGTGAGATGGTTGATTCGTGTTAACAGAGAAAGATCATTTGACTGTGAGCTGCAGCGGTCAGAAGGACTGACACCATCGCCTCTGAATCACTTCTTCCCTTCACGGTTTGCCTCACTAAAGTGGTTAGCGGTAGGGTTGTATACGTCACAGCCACACGGACGTACGCAGTAAGTGTTTAGTAGGGCAGCCGCACAGCAAGTGTTACTTGGGCCAGCTTCAGCCATGAGCGGTGGGTCCACACTGCCCCTTACCCGTATGGTCAACAGAGTTACACGGGTCCAAGCGAGGTGGTCTGGCCTCAGCGCCACTGATAAAGATTCTGTCCTCGGAAAAGCGGAAGAAGAGCATATAGAGAGCCGCATGCGTTCGTAAGGGTGTTTAAGAGGAATGATCTGCCCCTCGATAGCAACACCAGTCGTGGCGTGCATCATCGCGTGATGGTACCAGAGCAAGATTACGCCAGAGGACGAGCGGTTGGTGGAGGTTGGCTGACTGTCCGCTCGATGGGGACACTGGGCTTGTGTTACGGATTTTGTTTACGTCTTCTGGACGTAATGATTTACGGGTTTGTGTACGCCGTATAGACGTAACAGTCTATCAGACTCCAATGTGAAAAATTAGAATTAAATAGGCAACGCGCATTTTCAGGGGAATGAATTATGTATGATACTGTCATCATTAGAAATATTTGGCAACGACCCACATCATACTGCATTGTATTCACTATTCAGGTGACGTCACCATTATTAACTCATTCTCTCATTCTTGTAGGACTACGTAATGATGACCCGTAATATTACACAGGATTACAATCTCAAATTACCTGCCATTATAAGGTAATTGCTTGGTGTTTGCTATAATGTCCGGTTGAGAGGACAGGACGGTAGCCAGAGGACGGGTTCCTCCCGGCATTGTTTTTATTAAGCATTTCCATTTCTTCTTTGTTTAGGGAGTCAGCGGGGTAACCAACACCCAAGCTTTACCCCAACATAGCTGTTGACACTGACGTAAGACAGTATCTCAGCAATCTTCATGTGACGTCCGTTTGACCTGCACTTTTCCCAGGTAGTGAAAAGGATTTTCGTCCCACCACTTGCTTTCCCAGACGTCTCGAGCAGACCCCAGCCGAGTTCCTTACGGCAAGGCTTCCTTCTTCAGTGCGCCTTTACTATGGCTGCTTTCCAGCACTTCCTCCCACAGACGGGTCGTCAGCATCACCACTGTCATTATCTTTTACTGAAGACACCTTATCCTACATTAAATGATTCGCTGGCCAAGTTATTCCTACACAAGGATACCGGCATTAGTATCAACATTTATTGTTCCTGCATAGAGTTGATACCAACATCTAGTGGTCCCACGTACGCATACCAGCTCTGGTACCAACATCCATTTTCATTTTGTATGCGTCCCGTGGTTAGAAAGTCACCCTGGGCAAGGTCTGATCATCCGAGTACGGAGTTAAAGATCATGTGTCTCCGAGATACTCACTCCATCTTTCCTCCACTGCTGATTGTAGCGCAGTCTTCAAGCTCCTGCAAGTTCCTGGAAAGGGGATCTTTTGGCCTGTATCATAATAATGATAATGATGATAATTCTAATAACTGTAGGAGTAGTAGTAGTAGTAATAATGATGATAATGATAATACTAATAATGATAATAATAATTATGATAGGAATAATGATAATTATAATAATTTAATATAATTGATAATGATACTAATATGGTCACCCGTTCTGAAGCCACTACAGAAAAGTTTTGGGAAGGTGTCCCCTTGGATGAGTGAGTTGCAACACGAAGGCAGAGAATTCCCATCTTGGGACAGAGTCGACTGGTATTGTTCTACATCTTGCTTGCTTACACCTCGCTCCTCCTCACGCTCTCTTGGTCGGTCAGTCGCTATGTCCAAATCCTGTGAAGTCTTGAATTTAGTGGAATGAAAATCGCAATGATCGTATGCTTGTAACAGCTTCAGGACCTCGGCTGGCGTGTATAATTGTAAGCTGTGTTGCTCTCAGCTCCGATCCTTCCACTCTTTTCAAAGCACTCGCCTGCAGAATGGGTTGATCACATTCATATACCATTCTATCAAGCATCAGCAATCGAACCACCCCTGTTAAGCCCTGTTGTAGGGTGAAGTTGTTGGAATCCTTAATCCTGGTATCCCTATGTGAAATATGCTAGACGACGACGTGTTGCCGTCCTGTGTAATCAGTGCGTCACCAAAGTTTTTCAGAGTTCCTCCATATGGAAGGCTTGTCAGTGATCTCCTTGTACAGCCACTGACCGAACACTGTGTGGAGCAGAGCTGCAGTCCCTGGCATGTACTGTAGGGGTGTTGTGTTTAGCATCTCACTTATTATAGACCGAAGTCGAATTGGCTTATCACCACGATTATCTATGGTCGTGAGGGTGTTCATTGGGACAACACAGCCTGGAAACACTTAGAACTGTGGCGGTGTTGAGGTGTCCTCCTCCAGCAGCTAGAAATGGTGGTAAAGTTAAACCATTCAAAGGAATTGATTCATAACATATGACCTTAAACATCCCCACTGTGTTGACCTTATCCAGTGGACCCGGACTTCCATTACGTAAACATGCTGACCCTGGAATGTGTCACAGGTCGCAGGAGTCGCCCGTTAGGGCCTCGTGTGTCACTTGACAATTGCGGTTGTATTGCCCTTCTGTACCGTAAAGCCACTAAAGAGGCAATCCTGAAAGATTACATGGCGAAAAATAAACTTAAAACGGAGGAAAACTAAATATTGTAAGTGATTTTATGCTCCAACCGAATAAAATGGAATAAAAACAGTCGGTTCCAGATGGTACGGTCTGGAACCGAGAATATATTGAGATAATCACCGAAGACTTGTGCAGCCACGCGTGACTTTACTCATCGCATCACACGACGTGTAACGGATGTCTGTGTGTGTGCGTGCAGAACAGAAGGCTGTACTTGAGATGGATGCAAAGTAGTTGATGGATAACAGGTGGTTGAGGATGGATGATTGATGATGGACGGCCGCTGGTTGGGGAATGGGCGTCAGCTGTTGGTGGGTTGACGAAACTGTTGAGGATGTGATGTTGTGATGCATGAGGAGAGAAGCAGCTGGTGTTGCGCCGCCCTCCCTCCCCGGCAGTACGTTGGGTGGGAGGAGGACGAGTGCCCCACCACCCGCCCCGCCCACCCGGCGCTTCATGATACGTCATCTTTGATGCTTATTTGCCCAAAGACGCTTCAAGTGCACAACCTGCAGACAAACTTTCATGAGTGAATTATTGAGAGTACAATCTTTACAGCATTCTTCGACACTGCAGTAGACAATCAGGTTTGGACTCCTGGGCCTAATGTGTCAGTAAAGGTGCATTTAAGTCTTGGAATTGTTTTGGTTCACTCAGTGAGAAAATTGAAGAGTTCGCTGGACACACGTTTGTGCCTCTGCGTCAGCCCGAGGTAGTGGGTGTGTGGGCCGCGGGGCTCAGGCGACTCCAGACGCAGAATGTTCCCAGACCCGAGCACTGAGGGAGCAAGGCCCTCCCAGACCGACGCTGAGGGATGTCACCTGCCCACAACAGGGCAGCAACAACCCCCCCCCCCCCACACACACACACCTTGTGACTTCGTTCTGACATCAACACGTTCCGAGTTTGTTATATCGTATACTGATTTGTGAGGAATACGTGTGATAGATGAATGGATTGCGTTAGCTTTACATTAGTGTTCACGACTTGTGATTGATAGTCTGAGGGGACTTTGATAGTGTTACCATATGAAGGGCAGTGTGCGATGTGGTGATAGTACCGGTATGAGGGGGTCAGTGTGGTGGGAGCATTGATGATAATGCCAGTACGTCAGTGTGGTGGGAACCTTGGTCCTAGTATGAGGGTCAGTGGGATGCTGTCTTCACAAACACGTGTGCTGACACCCGCCTGCCGGACCATCCCTGCCCCACTCTCACACCGGCCGTTGTAACACTTTCCATAACACTTGTTACTTGGAGATGCGTAACCCCCGACCCCAGCCATGCATAGCTGATGGTTGGGAGTACTTTATAGTTCGTGGTGTATTCTGCTGGCGAATATTTCAGTGGCTGGATGTCCAGAAATGTAATTTTCGTGGATGTTTCGTCTCCCGAGAAAGGTTTGGTTTCAGTCTTGAACCGCATTTCTGCTGGAGTAGAGTATCCAGTTGGATTTTGAAAGTCGAGTTACTCTCGCTTCTGGTATGTATTGATGGCTTCTTGATGTTGCCTTGTGGTTAAACGTATCCCATCGTCGCTCACATACGCCATGAAAAAGGAAATATATGAATATAACATATGATAGACTTATATATACCCTCCCAGGACCCCTTCTTGGAAAGGGTTCTGTTATTACTGCTGCACGCCTTTTCCAGGAATTCCTGCAACTCTAAGGCTGCGATGCTTCCAGTATCAGGGAAATTATGGTGTCCATCGGAGTGAGAAATTCGCTGACGAGGCTGTTCCCAGTTTCTTCAACAGGCGATGATCCGTTTTCTCTTATGCAAATATATATAGCGTTCTTGTATCTCGTGATTTGGTCTCGCGTTGGTTGTCTTGGACGTGGCGGAGGCCCGGCTGCAGGGGGAGGACCCTTCCCTGGTCAGGTGTATACCACACGTCTTCACCGACGCGTGACGTAGACGCTGTCTCCTGTCACCAGTTGGCATGATCAGTTAGCTGAGTTCACTCACAGAAATCCCATTTGTCAGCATCTCTGTTGTAGTCTCCCGAAGGACCAAATTCCTGTGTCTTTGTCCATGTGAAAGCTATTTCAACCCATAGGTTTTTTTTTTTTTGTCGAGGTTCTACATAACTCTCATTCCAGTCTTGAAAAATTTATATATATATATATATATATATATATATATATATATATATATATATATATATATAGAGAGAGAGAGAG
>JAYMFT010239983.1:0-11066 GCA_038088735.1 Panulirus argus | reverse complement strand
GACATCTCCGTCGTGTTCACTGGCTGGTAATGTCTGTGGTGCAGAAGGAGAGCTTTCCTCGTATGCGGCCATTGCTGCTGATCGCACGGGGGATTGGAGAGTAACTCCACCATGTGAGTGGAGGGGTGGAGGTGCGGTTGACCCACAGGTTAAATGCAATTAATATAGCTGTCAGCCAACAGGATTGGTCCGCGCGCCCCTGCCGTGACTCGCGTCCTCTACACACGGTAGTGTAGGGCAGGGCAGCAAATGTCGTCTCTTTTTTTCGTCCACAGAGCTATACAGAGCCATCCAAACATAGCAAAAGCGTACTGGTAGCCGCATGAAGCGGTTACCCGCAGCAGTGCCGAGTAAAACACAACAGTGACGGCTAAAAGCGAACCGTGCCACTGTAAGAAAAAAGACAGGGACGCAGGGACGTCTATGCCCTGCGGAGCCTGAGGGGACACTCTGTCGTTGAATTGGATCACCGTAATCTCAGGCTTTTTGATGTGGATCACCAATATTCCAGCCTTATGAGGGATCACCATTATCTCAGGATTGATGTGGATCACTATTGTATCAGTCTTATTGAGGTCATAAGACAGAGTAAACGCGAGGAAGGAAAAAAGAATTTCATTGAAAGTTGAGAATAATCCTAAAGAATTCTTCAAATGTATAAGACAAAGGATGTCAGTAAGAGAAGGAATTGGACCATTACGAAACGAACGTGACACACTAACTACTGACGACAAGGAAATGGCTTCCATACTGAGTTATTCTCTTAACTCTGCATTCACAATTGAAGAAACATCTCGACTACATCAACCAATGAAAATGTTTCAAGGATCTGATGAAGAAGAGTTGAAGGTTAGAGAAATAAAGAGCTCTGAATTACTTAAATACCTGGACTAACTAAATCCTAACAAATCCAACGGCCCATATAACTTAGCTCCATGATTTTTAAGAGATCAGGAGACAGCTGATATACCCAATATCAGAAATATTCAACAAATCTCTAACGGATGGTCAGGTACCAAATGACTAGAAACTAGCAAATGTTACCCCTATAAATATAAAAAGGAGACAAAAAGCGTGCCTTGAACTACCGCTAAATTAGCCTTACGTCAGTGTTAGGTAAAATGATGGAAAAGAATAGTTCGAGATAAGATTGTCACTTTTCTACAGGATCACAAAATTATATCTGACAATCAACACGGTTTCCGCAATAAAGGATCCTGCTTGACATATTTACTGGAATTTTTAAATGTTATTTATCAGAATTGGCACGAAAAAGTACCATCTGATGTGGTAAATGTATATTTCCAAAAGGCTTTCGATAAAGTACTTCACAAGAAACTTTTACATAAACTTAAAGCACACGGAATCGGTGAAGAACTCTGTACATGGATGAGAGACTGGCTTACCGGAAGAATGCAGCGTTTAAGTATCAAACCGTGAAGCCTCAGATTGGCTAGACTTAACGAGTGGTGTGCTACAGGGGTCTAAAATCTCCAAATTTGCTGACGGTACTAAACTAGGAGGATGAGCTGTGAACAGGTGGGATTGCGAAATGATTCAGAGAGATCTTAACTTGCTAGAAGAGTGGTCAGACAGATGGCACATGAAATTTAATGTAGGCAAGTGTAAAGTTATGTACTTTGGAGACAAGAATGTACGTTACGACTACAAACTATTCGGAAACTCTCTAACTAAAGTAAATGAAGTAAAGGACCTTGGAGTTATCATTAGCAACAATCTGAAGTACACCAAACAGTGTCAAACAGCAAGTAAAAAAGGCAACTAAATGTTAGGCTTCATAGCGAGGAACATAGATTACAAGACACCAGAAACATTTCTCACACTTTATAATTCTCTAGTAAGACCACACTTTGAATATGCAGTCCAGTTTTGGTCTCTAAACTATGAAAATGACTAGGAAAAAGTAGAGCAAATACAAAGACGCGCGACAAAATTGATCCCATCCCTTAGAAATCTGTCATACGAAGAGAAGCTAAAACGTTTGGATCTATTCTCCCTTAGAAAACGTAGACTTCGCGGCGACTTAATCCAGGCGTTCAAAATTCTGAACAAGTTCGATAACGTGAATCACGAATATCTTTTCGAAATACAAGAAAATACGGTTACCAGGACAAATGGAATGAAACTTAAAGCTAAAAGATGTAGTATGGACGTAGGGAAAATCTTTTCCAATAGGTGATGTGAGCTCTGAAATAAATTACCATCAGACGTAGCGAATGCTAAAACTATGAATACCTTCAAAAGTCGTTTAGACAAATGTTTCATAAATTCAGGTATACTCTGAAAAAAAAAAACGCCAGAAATGAAATGTTTTAAACGACACTGGTAACGGGGACAGCAGAAGGCTAACGTGCAGCAGCTGGGAGTCGGTGATAGCTTAAAAAGAATTGCTGAGCGGAATTACATTTTCTTGTCGTTAAACTTTCTTCATCTTTTTTAACAGACAGCCCAGTCGTGGGCTTCCTGTTGTCTCTTTCTCATATAAACTCATCTAACCCGAGCCATGATGGTGTGGATCACTATTATCCTAACGTTAATGATGTGAATCAACATCATCCCAGCCTTATTAATGGGAGTCAACATTAACCCAGCCTTGCTGATGTGAATCAATATAATGCAAGCCTTGATGTGGATCACCGTTTTCTCAGCCTTAAAGAGGATCACCATTATCCCACCTTTATTGATGTGGATCAACATTATCCCAGCCTTAATGATGTGGATCACCATTTTCCCAGACTTATGGATATGGATCACCATTATTCCAGCCTTGATGATGTTGATGACCATATCCCACCTTGATGATGTGGATTACCATTATACCAACCCTATTGATTTGAATTATCATTATCCCGGCTCTATTGATGTGGATTACCATTCTCCTAATCTTGTTAACGTGGATCAACATTATCCCAGCCTTAATGATGTAGTTCACTATCATCCCTGCCTTATTCGTGTTGATCACCCATACTCCAGCAATGTTAGCGTGCACCACTATCTTCACATTCTTGATAGTGTAGACCACAAAAATGGAGGATTAGCCTCATTCTCTTAAGGCAGTCTGTGGTCAGGCATCTGGACCAAGAGCTTCGCAAGCAGGAACAGAAATAGGAGGAGGCTACTTTACCCAAGGGGCTAAACTGGAGGACTTCACATCTACGGTTCAGGGTATAGTTAGGGGGGCTACAGAGGACAGCGTAGTTGGTGTTTAGGCAGGAACAAACTACCTGGTTGGAGATGCATCTGTGGAGATCTTAGGCAAGTACATTGCGCTCATTAGGAAGATGTAATACAATCGTGGGAAAGATGTGGTGATGGGATTATATCGTCGGTGCAGCGCTGGATAATTAGTTTTCAAGACCCATTTCGGTGCATGTAGGAGAGTCAAGGATATTTGAAGGACTGAAAAGCCAAATTATACAGAAATGTGCGTTTGATTCAGCGGAGCCCGTACGGTAGTGATGGTTTACATTTAAGCAGAGGTAGAACCGCGGGGTTAGGCGGTAGCAGGACTGTGTTATATATAGTTTAGTTAGATCTAGGAAGGTAATTGTGAGTCACGTCGAGGAATAATGGGGTGTTAACACCGTATGTGTGTTTGTGTGTCTGTGTGTGTGTGTGTGTTTGTATGTGTTGGGGGGAAGGGGGTGGCTTCAATCAAAGGAGAGTTGCCCAGGCCAAGGAGGTCAGGTTAGGTGAATCATTCTGGCCCTGATTAACAGGCCAAGGAAGGTCGGACAAGCCACGAGGAACAGATCAGAGGTACATTCAAACTGATTTCCATGGTCTATAAAAGTATATCTTAAGATCGTTGCCTTTCACTGCATATCATGTAGGTTTTCTACAACGGTGCCAGACGCATAAAAGTAAAGTGAAATAATCATAAGGCGTTCCATGCAGTCAGAAAGGCTTAATACCATAATAACAGCAAAGACCTTATCAACTACTGAAAATGATTATCTAAATCCGTATCTAAATGTAACCAGACTACAAAGAACTAAACCTGATGCATATGACTCGATTTACATTAAACTGATAAATAAGATAACCAAAATAATTGTTGGATCTGTGTACTGACCCCTAAAACAACGCAAACAAATCATATTAAAAAAAATTATCTCTCTCCATGAAAACTAAATAAGAATAATTGTAGATCTTGATAACCCTAGTTTTGATTAGAATATCTGAATTGGTGATCATAAATGAGATTAGATAATCGAGTTAACAGAAGATTGCTTTTAAATCAAATGATTCATGACCCAACTCGAGGGAACAGCATTTTAGATTTGGGTTTTCCTAGAGACAGGAGCCTGATTAGCTTTTGTGAGTTGGGTTGAATGTTAGGTTATGACGACCACAATATCATCAGATTTACTTTAATTTTCCATTTTGATTTCAAAGAGAACATGATGATACCAAATTCTAGATCAGCAAACAATGATAAAATGTGTCTGGATATCAGAAATGTAAACTGGATCAAGTTTCTGAATGTAAATTCAGTTCAGAAAAAGTGGTGTAACATCACAAATGAAATGCTTCCACCTAAGAGAGACGAAAGTCTCAGAAAGAAAGAAAAAAGTGGAATGAGAAAAAAAAATTTCGGCTAAATGACTGAAAATCTAAAACTTTAATTTAATATGAAAAGGAATTCATCCGGGAAGTATAAAAGAAATGGCAATCCACAAGATTATGCAATGCATTTTTTATATCACAGAGAAATTGCATTGAAAGAAATAGAGACAGTGAAAGATAATTTGAAAAGAGAACTTCTCTAGATGTTAAGAACTCTAGAGAATTCTGCCACTATACAGTGACCAAGAAGGAAAATATAAGATGCAATATGCCTGTTATATAGCGATAACGGCGCAGTAACAAATGATAACAAGGAAAAATTTGTATCTTTATTAAGCAATTATTTGCTTCCTCAACTGTCAAAAATTTTTCGGAATTACCTCAAACAGATACCGTGTTCCCAAGGACAAAAGAAAATGAAATATTAGATTTACACGATATTCAGATCTATGAAGTACTTACGTATTTTGGAAATGAAATCGAAAAAGTCAATTGGTCGTGATGATCTCTCAGCTAGGATACTGATAGAAGTTAACCCAACAAAAAGAATATCTGATCACAAAGATATTCAAGAAATTGTTACAATTAAGAAAAGTACCGATTGATTGTAAGCTCCCGGCGGCAACCTCAGTTTAAGAGAAGTGAGGCAGAAAATACGCCTCAAATAATCGACTTTGTTTTTAGGTAAAACGTTAGGAACGATGACCAGGGATAAGACTCCAATTTTCTTTCAGATAATAACCGAAGGTCAACATTGAATCCATATTAAATCATAATGTCCAACAAATCTGATGAAATTCTTTAGTCATGTTCATAAAAACTGGGAATCAAAGATATATCCAAATCATATTTCTAGACGTGCAAATAGCTTTCAATAAAGAACCAAATAGAGACAGTTAGATAGAATTATATCACATGATATACGACACCCAGTAATGCACTTGGTTCATGGCCTGGCTTATAGATAGACGACAATTTGTGATACTCAAAGGGAAAGCATCAGACTGGCTCAGTGTGACGAGCAAGGCACCAACCACAAGACTCATTCAGAAGTCTTATACTTTTCATGATCTATATCAGTCTCGAGACGGCAGCACTATCTCAAGCTCTGCCACTGACATAGAATTAGGGGGTTATGCCCAAACCAAAGAGGACTGATGAATGACTCAAAGAGATTTAAACGACCTCACGTAAAGGTCAGACATATTGCAAACAGACTGAAGTATAAGCAAATGAGAAGTAGAACATCCTGGTGAGAAAATTATCAAATATGAATACGAAATCTTCCATAAGCTGCTATCATATGTAAGAGAAAAAAAAACAAAGGATCCTACAGGCATCAGTCATGCCCTAAAATACGCAAAAAAATACCTAATTGCATAAAATTAAGATAATAGAAAATTAAGTTTCGTAGCTTAATATATAGATTATGAAACGAGAGACGCATCACATTCTCTTGATAACGCCCAATCAGACCACATTCAGAATATGCTGTTCTAAGCTTATCTCTCAGAAATAAAGCTTATGAAGAGAGGAATCGGAAATCATGTTTTCCGAGAAAGCACATGCTCTAAGATGATCAGATCAGAATTTTCAAAATACTTGATGACTTCGACAAAATATATTAAAAAAATTCAACACATTCGATAGAGATACAATGACAAAAAAGACAGTGTAACGTAAAGAGAGGGAGATGCAATACAAACATGGGTGAGAGTTTTTCAACAACAGAACACTGAGACGACCTGCCCCTACATGTTATCGAGGTAAAGTCAATCAACAAATTTAAATCAGATTTAAAAAATACTTCAGCTACATTATCTATCAGCGAATCAACTTGTTCAGGAATTTCTCAGTAATATATACATATGTGGATTTCAACTTTTTTTTTTTCCAGATCAGGGGCTGAAACTCAGGCTCCCCAAAGCATACAGCTGCTGAAATTAAATCAGAATGTGTTTGCCCTTTATCCTTTCCTACAAAATTTCTATGGTAGTATACTTTCTCAACACTTAATGGTGATCCTTCACAGCTATTTTCCCGCCATTTGATGTGTCGGAGAGAATAGTGAGTGGTGAGGGGCCTTCTGCTTTACTTTCCTCTCTCCCTCTGCACAGTACAGGAATTTAGGATCCTTTTGCTGTATAATGTCATCATAGACCATCAGGTCTACTGTTTTCTGTCCTCCCCACGTTATCCATGCGTTCCCAGCCTTGTTGGTATGCATAACCATTATGCCAGTCTTATCGGCCTTGGTCTGGTTTAAGTCATCATCACCTGGTCGGGTCCTGACACGAATTACCTTGTCGATCTTGGCCAGGGTCACCTGATCTGATCCTGGCCAGTAGCCCCTGGTCTTGCTCTGGCCAACAACACCTGATCTGGTTCTTGCCAGCAACACCTGGCCTGATCCTGGTTATCATAACCTGGTCGGGTCCTCGTAAGGAAAATCTGGTCTGGTCCTGGTCATCATTACCTGGCCATCATCATCTGGTTAGATCTGGCCAGCAACACCAGATCTGGTATTGGCCATCAACACCTGGTCTAGTTCTGTTCGTTCTCATCTGGTCTAGTCCTTCCCACTATCACCTGGTCTGGACTTGTCCGTCGTCACGTAGTCTGGTCCTCGCCAGCATCACCTGGTCTGGTCATGGTCAGCATCATCTGGTCTGGTCCCTGCCATGATCATATGGTCTTGTCCTGGCCAGCATAACTTGGTCTGGTTCTGGATATCGTCACCCGAACTGACCGTAGCCAACAACACTTGGTCTGGTCCAGACCAGCATCACCTAGTCAGATGTTGGACAACGTCACCTTGTCTCATCTTGGCCAAAATCACCAGGTCTTATCCTGGCAAACATCACCCATCAGTCATCACATGGTCTATTCCTGCATGGCGTCATCTGGTCTGATTATGACCAACATTACCTGGTCTTATACAGGACAGCATCTCTTGGTCTGGTAATGATCAATAACATTAGGCAGGAATGCTATTGCGTTAACGTTTGATTATCATACTTTCATCTTGCCCCATCCCGGCTTGATAACAGCAATAACGGTAACAGCCGTGACATCAGAGGGAATATCAGCCTGGCACCAGGTACTGGAGGCTGACGACCTGTGATGTTCCCTGACGCCAGGTGGCTCCGAGAGGTCTATTACACAGGTCACGGGAAGCATTGTGTAACGTCGACCAACAGGTCCTGGTCACGCAGGTCGCGAGGGAACATTGCATAATGTCGACCGGCTGGACCTAGTCGGAGCGTCAACGGTGAAGTGGAACATTATACAAATGAGTTCAAACAGCAACATACTATTGGGTCCTGACGAGGCTGGTTATGATACTGGAAGAGAACAGAAACTCACTGATTAGTGCGTTAAGCGTAGAATGGAAAAGATATTTTCTTAGAGAAAAGCCTGTAAATTTTTCTTACAGCTAAGAAGGAGCAAATGACGTCAGTCATTGATATGGAGCGATTTTTTTAATCATATCAGTTTAAAGGTATCTAAGGTACTGCTTTCAGTTACTCTAATTGGTAAATCTTTGCATATCTTAATAATTCTGCTGAAGAAAATGTAATTCGCTTCATTCGAAGTAAAGTATTTGCCCACGAGTTTGAATTCGTTACTACAAGTAGAATCAGACGAATATATCCTTCCGTAGCTTGTTGGATCGAGATTATTGAAGCCTTTAAGGATTTTCAGTACCTAAGTTAAATCACCTCTTTGCCTGCTCGTTTCTAAGCTAAATAGATTTAAGTCGTTTAGCCGGCTCTCGTAGAATTAGTTTCTAAATCTGCGAATCATTCTGGTCGCTCGCTCAATACTCCCTGCATTCTCTCTGTCTTTCCTTAACTAAGGTGACCAAGCTGAACACAATATTCTAGATGGGAACGCAGCAGTGAGATGTAAAGATTAAGGATGAACTCCCTGGACTTAAAATGAAATGCCCTACCAATGAATTCAAGGATTTTGTTTGCCCTTTTGTACTTATGTTTACTGCTTACTTGGTTTTAGGTCACCGGAGATTATTACAACCAAGTCATTTTCTTCTTTACCTTTCGCAGCTCAATAGAATTCTTACTGAAGCTTGCCTCTTTCTTTTCACTATCGATATGTAAAACTTTGCTCTTATCAATATCAAAATTCATTTGTCACTTGTGAGCCCAGTCCGTGAGTTTTTCTATATTAATTTGACGCTGCAGACGTTCAATCTTTATCGTAGATTTATTTCCCAAATTAGTAGTGTTCTCGAATTTCGATATCTTACAATGCAGTCCAGCATTGATATCAATACATACGAGAAAGAGAACCGGTCCCAAAGCTGATCCCTGTGGCACGCAACTTGTTACGTCTAACAATCTGAGGCTTGGCCCTCAGTCACTACTCTTGGTTTACGGCAGTCACCCCATTTTCTAACCACTGAAGTACATCTCTGTTTTTACCGCATGACTTAGCTTTTGTTCGAAACCTTTGATGTGGAACTCTATCGAATGCTATTTGAAAATCCAAGTAAATGACATCAGCATGCTTTACTTTCATCACACATTAGTTATACCATAAGAGTAGTCAAACAGATTAGTCAGACATGAACGATTTCGTCGAAGACCATGCTCAGGATCGTTTATTAAGTGGTGGTCCTCTAAATGGTTTACAGTTTTATCCCGTTTGATGGCTCCTATAAGTTTTCCAACCACAGACGTTACGATAATTGGACGATGATTTCCGGACAGTGATTTATTATCTTTTTTTTTAATATCAGTTACATTGCATTATGGAATCCTTCTGTTTGGCAGGCCGGACAGTTTCTACAGTTACAGTCATGGGCAAGTGGTTGATACCATCCTTGTCCTCCATCCCATAGGGTACCGGAACAGCAGTACTTCTGGCGCAGTACTATCCGCCTTCCCTCAAATGAGGTACCGGTCTAGCAGCAACATTGGCACGTTACCATTCCATCCTTCCCTCCTATGTGGTACGGATCCAGCTGCTTCGTACTCGACCACGGAAACGGGTTACATTACCACGTCTTCTTTAAAAGTTTTCACCTCAACTTTTCACTTCAGAAATCCCATCCCAGGCCCCGTATTTTCAGAGGTCTGTGGCAGAAGGTCATTCAAAGAATTTCATTTCTGGAAGTCAGCGGGAAGTGTCACACTTCAGAATCACCACCTGGTGATGAGATTGCTCTGCTCAGCTAACCTAACGACTAGGGCCACAGTGCCCTGATGACCTGGTGACGAGACCTCCGTGTTCAGGTTACCTGTTAACGAGACCACGGTACTCATATGACCTGTGACGAGAGCACGGTCCTCTGATGGGTGGTTATGAGGCCACCGTGCTCTGGTGGCCACGGTGCGCAGTTGACTTGATGAGACCACTGCCCTGAGCTGAACTGGTGATAAGGCCAGGGTACTCATATGACCTAATGATGAGGCTACACTGCTCAGGTGACCTGGTGAGAAGGCAATGATGCTCATGTGACCTGGTGACGAGGCCTTGATATTAAGCTGATTTGTTGACGAGATCACGGTGTTCGGGTGACCTAGTAACGAGGCCATGGTGTTCAGGTGACCTGATGATGATGCCAAAGTGCCAGGTGACGAGGTGTCGAAGCCTCAGTGTGACGGTGACTAGATGACTAAGCCACGTTGACCTGATGACGACACCAAGATACTTAGGTGACCAGGTTATGTGGCCAGGGTGAATAAATGACCTGGTGACGCGACCATGGTGATCTAGTGACATGGTGATGAGGCTACAGTGTTATAATGACGAAACCATGGTGTTTTGTTGACGTCGTGACCAAGAAATTGTGTTCAGGTAACCTGGTGATGAGGCCATAATGCCCAGGTGACCTGCTGACGAGTCTACGGTACTCAGGTGCTCACGTGACTTGCTTTGAGAACACGGTGCTCAGGTGAGGTGATGATGATGTCATAGTGCTAAAGTGACCTGGTGACTAGGCCACGGCTGTCTGGTGCCGCACCAGCCGTAGTTGTGTTAACTCTGTCTTTAACGTTCAGCGCAACCGACTGGTAACTGTACAGGTGATTGTAATGACGGAGATCCTGGTGAGGATGAGGACGATCCTGAAAGTGAAAATGATGATCGTTCACGTAATGTGTCTGATGATAAGAGCAGTGATTACGAAAGGAGATATTTTGATGAAAATGTTAGGTGGTAACAGCTTTATAAATCCCGATTTGATGGAATTATGATAGTAATGGCAGTGGTGAAAACCATGGATATTATAACGACGGTAAGGGTAAAATGATGAAAGTAATGGATTTATAATTGATCAAATAATTTGCAACCCTTAGGACCCTTTTATGAAGTTCCTGCAACTTTTTAAGATTGCGTTCCATTCCGTAGGGAAAGTGTAGGCTCCTTTAGAGTAAGAGGCTCTTCTAAGAGACTATACTTACACACACACACACACACACACACACACACACATATATATATATATATAT
>JAYMFT010239982.1:0-24794 GCA_038088735.1 Panulirus argus | reverse complement strand
GAGGGCGAGAGAGAGAGAGAGAGAGAGAGAGAGAGAGAGAGAGAGAGAGAGAGAGAGAGAGAGAGAGAGAGGGCTCAGCATACATCACCGCCATCACCAGGGAGACCGCTTGAGGAGGCCAGGAAACAAGTCCAACGGACTCCCCCTGCTGGGGTGTTTAAGAGGTGTGTGTGTGTGTGTGTGTGTGCACTGGACGCCTAACTGAGACGGTGTGGGCTGGAGTGAGACGATGGCTGGGGAATGTCCGGCGGCCGAGAGTACTCTCCCAAAGAGAGCGGGGAGGGAAGAGGAAAAAATAAAAGACCCGGTACTACTAATGCAGTCTCTCGAAGGGCAGGTGGGAATATAAGAGCTCAAGCCAGGGAAACTGGTGGATCGAATTGAAGGGGAAATGGAGAGACAGCCAGGCTCCGTATGAGGGAGATGCAAAGAGGATATGATATATTGTAAGTACTGGAATGACCAGGTCGGAGTTGGTGGACATCAAGGTCTTCACAATTCACAACTGACAACAGCTCATTTTATACTCTTCTCTGAAAATCTCCTGTCAAGGAGGAAAGTCCTCATAGATACCAGACCGAATGAGACTTAAAAGTACAGAACTAAAGAGGAAAGGTTGATCAAAGAATTCTTGAGGATGTGGCGATTCGTGCTTTTCAAAGGATGCAATGTGTACCTGTTAGGGGAAACCTTTAATATTGAACCCAACCTTCAGTAGCATTAGCTATTGCTGCAGGCTGCTTGCAGTGTGAATAAATGATATAAACCATCCTAAGTTGGTACGCTTTTAAGTTGCTGGTGCTTGCCGTTAAAGCCATGGGCCCACGATGGTGGTTGCTTATACATACTAAATGTTCTACGTGTCAGGTGACTGCGGGACAGTACTTACAACAACACAGGAGAAAGGTGGTAGTCTCTTCACGGGTGGTATGGGAACGGCTAGGCTATTTTCGGGAGGACGTGAGGCATGCGTTTCAAAGACGCAAGATATACTGTGGTAAGACATGTTGTAAGGGTATGAGTTGAACTCTTACGGGGTCTCGAGAAGATATGATATTTCATACTTACATTATAAGAAAAGAAGAATATTGAGATAAAGATATTTCGAGGGAGAACAAATCTAACACGTTAGGCTGACCTTTAGTAGTAGCTCCCTCACACACACACTCCCTCTCTCTCTGCCTGGAACTCTTCCTGCAGCAATTGTTCCCTTTGTCTTGTACTAGTATGAGGAGTCGAGGGACAGCTGGAAGGCCCTAAAACACGGGCAGGATGACAGGATATTGTAACAAGGAAGGGCTTAGTGTTGTCGACGGGTGGAAGCAATTACACTCGAGATTGGGTACCTCTCTGCGTCTTCCTATACGGCTTCAGGTAATTGGCTCCGGAGGGACCGAAGGTGGAGGATGCCAGTAGATTGGTAGAAGTGGATGAGACGTGTGGGAGCGGACAGGAGTGAAGGGGTGGAAGTGAATGAGGAGAGAATAAAGAGAGAAACGAGAGCTCGAGACGTGATGGCAGAGGAGGTGCTTGGGGATGGAAGGTATTGTCCTATTGGAATAAAAGGTATGCCAAATGGAAAGAGAGAGACTCTGCTCAACAAGACGGGATGTGGCTACGCTGGAAGAAGAATGTCCAGGAGGTTTCCCTGGATTCTTCAGGATGGACGGAATTCTTGACAGAGATGAGTTATTCAGGATGAAGAAGGTTCTTCAGCAAGGAGGCTGTTGCTAAGGATGGAAAACATTTCTTATGGAGTACAGTTAAGATAATATACACTGCAGGGGAGCAATCAGAGAGAGAGAAAAATATTTGCATGGAAACGTAATTACTTGATTGAGAAGATTTTTGCACTTGGAACAGATGACTGACGAGAAAGGAAGAAGCGATCCAGTGGAGAGAAAGGTCTCTAGGGGCATCCTAGGAAAAAAGAAAAGGAAAGATTATTCAAGAGGTTAGGAAAGAGGTGAGAGGACCAATCCAGAGATTAGAGGACATGCAGATGTGAGGAGTCTGTTCAGTAGGGTTAAGGTTACTAATAAAGCAGGGGAAAGAACGACTTAAAACGTTACGTGAGAGAGAGTAATGGTCACTCGCGACACAGAAATATACTAAGGGAGGGAAGAAGCTGTAGAGAAATCATAAGGGTAAATTGATTATATCCAAACTTTTGACTAGATCTCACAAGGCCTAATTAAGGAGATTTATGGATTCAGTCCTTAATGAACACCATTCATCAGCATAGGACGATGCAGTCATTAGCTCATCGGATGCAGGGGGGTCTCTCAGGAGGGAAGTGGCGACACAGGAAGGATGATGAAATTCCTCATGAGAATGTATACTCAAGAAGACATGAGGTCCCCTCGGGAGGAAGGGGTTGTTAAGGAGTGGATTTTGCTACACAGGAGGCCTGCAGGAGGGAGGCATCTTCCCCAAACGCAGGAACGTACAAAAGAGGATGTTATCAAAGAATTACAGAGGATTTTAAGAATAAAGGAGTACCCAAAAGAGGGAGGAACAAATATGATACAAATACACATGAGCGATCTGGACATAGTGTTGCCCAAGACTTGTCGATGACTGTAAGAGAGACAGAAAAGAACCACTGACGTGAAAGACGATGACAAGAGGGGTGAGAGAAGTTGTGCCCGTGCAAGAAAGTGACCAAAGAACTGACATATCACAGACACACACACACGCAGACACACAGACACACAGAATAATCATGAAATCCTTTTGCGGGCTGTAGTTATCTCCCCTTGATCACACACGCGTAGCGTCCCACACACAAACACACACACACACACACACACACACACACACACTCACCTGCTGTCATAATTTTTTTTCTCCTCATTGCAAGAAAATGGTTTTCACTCCCTTTCTTTCAAGCATTCGCTGAACAACATTTGTTTTCTAAGGGGGGGATTGGGAGGGAAGTGGTTGGGATTCTCGTCCCTCCCTGCAATTTCCCCTGTTCATCGAAAATTCTATCACATATCACTTTCTTCATTACTCCTATTACCATCCTGGTATCTGCCGTTCTCCCAAAATGAAGTGGGGCGAATTCGCAATAGTTCCTGCATTAATTCTCTTGCATTTTCCGGTCCAGAATGGTAATATCACAGCAGACCCCACGGTCTCTAGACACACAACCACCTTTCATGTTCGAGGTGGTAGCATATCACACGGCCACTCCAAAAGGGAATTGTATTCTCACACACCACCGGGGCCACTGGAAGCCTCCAAGGAAAAATGTTCGTGATTGCTGAGAATGGGGAAGCACCCACGGCAGAAGATAAGAAAATGAAATCAGATGCAAAATATATTTTGCGCATGTAAATGGTATTACGTTCAGTAAAGTGGTCGAGAGGGTTTTATATATTTTTTTTTTCATGGCCAGAAGGGAAAGATAATAGACAGCTTTACTCTGATTTCTGTGGAGTGGGAGACATAGTTAATCTGTGGCACAGTCACTCTGCACATCAATATGGGTTTGATCATATATATTGAGGAAAAAGAAAAAAAAAAGGTGCTTCACAATTACCTAGACGTCCGTGGTGTATCGGTTAGCGTTCCTGACCGTGACGCAAGCACGGGTCGCCCTGGGCCGGATCAGCTAAGGTTCGAATCTTGGCTGGGGCATTCGGCCCACAGTCCACACAGATGTTCATCGTCCCCTTAAGGGGCTTGTCGATAAACTGGGTACCTGGCTTAGGCTGAAAGATCCGAAGTACTGCATAACATTATCTTTTATATGTTAATTGGGAAACAACACGAAGCAGACATACATCTGGCTGAACAGCTGATAATTTTGATATATAATCTGAGATCCTTTTAATCTACCTTTCCTGAGCTGAAAATCTACCAACCCTTCCATGTCTGGCTAAGCTTGTGATGTTCGAACCATTAAATGGGTTTAAAATCATCTTTTTTTTTTCCTCTGGCTAAATTTCGCGACGAAAGACGGCTTAGCGGTTTCAGCTAATACTAGGAAAAACATGTGAACTGCACATTAATGTTATGCTGATATGTGACATGATAACCTGAGCTTTCTGTCCACATCCGAAACACAGATGATCAAATATTGGTGACTCTTTCCACTGTCTTTGTATTTGTCTATCATCCAATATATATATATATATATATATATATATATATATATATACTGCAATGATGAGAAACACTGGCAACTATATTAGAGATAAATCATTTATCAATATATGGATTTCGGGGGGATTATGTGAGATTGCAAAAAATTATCGTTCATTATAACAGACATAATCCTGATATGTGACTTCCGCATGTTTGGAATAATTATACATTCATGTGATACTACGTTGTATGAATAAAATAAACGAATGATACAGTCAGCAATACGCTATAGTTAGGACGTCACAGAGTCAGCGATCACGTTTAGACCGTCACACAGTGATGAACCGTAACAACAGCGTTACACAGTTACACACCAGTGACAGTGCCACACAGTGATTACCACAATTATGTGTCAAACAGTGATGAATCAAGTTGAAGGTGAGGAACTTCTCGTTCCAAAGAGGCGCGTTATTTCCCTCCCTCTGATTGGAACGCTGTCTGGAGGATGGGAATGTCCCTATGGAAGGGGTGCTGGGGCTGTATAATCAGTGAAAAACAATAATCTTGAAACTGGAAGACGAATAAATTCTCCGCTCAGTTTAAGCTGCATTTTCCATTATATGTCAAACACTGGCTTTTCTGTCATGTAAGCCAAAGGCCTTAGCAAAGAGAATTACCATTTAAACACATATATGCTCAGCTGGACCTCTGGAATTCATCTAGATTGCAGACAGAACCTCACGCGCGCGTTTTTGACATCTTAATATCCTCAGTACTAAACCTGCTGTGAAAACCTCAAACGTTTAAGAATCTTAATATCATTCTTTGAGGCATCAGGTTATATCCGGTTGTGAGTTGCGTGTCTCACCAGCGTAAAAGTGAGGTATGTAATGAAAGCTCTTATGAGATATGCCTTAGATGAGAATTCCTCTTGTAAATATTTCACAGCGGTAAAAAACTTTTTGATATCACGCCGATGAAAGGGTTTAAACCCAGCTGCGATGCAGGGAAAGATACCGAAATTGGGAATCACGATCCTCTTTCTTCTTATCATCATTTCTTATACCTATGAAAGTAAAAAAAATAGGGCTAAACACATATACTAATTGTCCACGCAAACACACACACTCTTGATATAGTGCGTCGGTATCTGTGCTATCATCAGAGCCTAATATAACATGGACTGCAAGGAGAATGAATTACGTAACGAAGTATAGTTGAAAATATATTCCGAACTAAAATCCTTAATCCGAGTAATTTCTCTCCACCCACGCAAGACACAGAGTCACGAATATTGCACTTTTTCACGTGACCAGAAATTCTAAACTTGATTTTCCAGAAAGACTTCCTTTTTTCCTCTATTTTTAACAACGGTGTTGCCTGTGGAATCTTAATCAGTATATCATTCAGCGTGCATTTCAGCTTCATAAGCTTTGTCCCTTCTCTATCCTGAGAATTTCATGATTTTCACCCTAAACGAATATATGTGAGCAATATAAAGGTGTCTCCATCTGATGTTCAGGATTTTACATCACTTTACCTAAAGAGCTTTCAAAACACAGTCTTCCATGCTGGGTTTGTTGGGTGATAACTCCTTATTTACCCTTTCGGCTTTAGGTCTCTCAACCTAAGGGTAATTACCTGAGGTCGACGACGTCATTTTCGCTCCAGCAGTCGAAGATGTCTTGAAAAACCTGCAGAAGGTGTCGAAGGTGACTCTATCCCCATACCAGCTCTCACTGCATGTGTGACCCCTTCTTCACCATCTCCTTCAAGCAAGACCTCAAACCTCACGGTCCATGCTCTTCACAACCTCAGTTATGAGGTCGACTTTTCAATGGAGGCCACCTCTGTCCATGCTGATATCTCAATGAAGCAGCAATTAACACAGAGTCGACCTCGCCTGTCCAAGTTACACTGTGGATATAGCACAATTATGTGAACTCTGATTATTACATTACAGTCTCTCTGTCTCCTTCGGCAGGCGTGGGTCCCTATCTCATGACGGCTTGTTCCTTCCAGATTCAGCCTCTTATAAAGTAGTTTGATAACGACGAGGGGAAAATGTCAAGAAGTATTAAGGCCAGCTAATGCGATAACAAACACCCGACTGCTATATATAGCGTTAATGGGATGGCTTTGATTAGGGCCTTAGCTGCCCGTGCCGTCTCAGCTAACATAGTAAAAAAAAAAAATAGCCATCTTTACATGTGTCCTCAGCCATGAAAACGAACTTCACTACCCCATGATTAATCATGATCCCTAGTTCTGGAAGCCCTCCTGTATCAGCGCCTTCTGTAAGTCTTCAGTGCGCTTATTTCTCGTTTTCCTCCGAGTCCTTACCTGAAGGCCACAGTCTTCCCGACGGACCGGTGTACCCAAAAGCTTTTTCTTTCAAAATAATTGTCTTTTCTTTCTACCTTACCCACACGTGGGCTGCTGGCCACAAACATACAATCTCCCCATCTCACGCTTAACATTAGACAATAAGTAACACTCACGACTTATTCTTTGCTAGCCTAAATCTTCCTCCGGTGAGTGCTACGCTCCTTTGGCCAAAATCTCGAAAGGATTCCCGCCTAAGAGAGTGAAAAGATGGTCACTCGTTCATCCATCTGCAACACTTGCTTCTTACGTAACCTGATCTTCACAAAGAGACTGTGACCAGAGTCTTTGAGAGAGAGAGAGATGATAATTCCGTCCAACTAATGATTTAAAACATTTGTCCCGTAGAACCCGTCACTGGCAGAGGGTTAATTAACTGTGCATTTGTCTCGCCGATCAAATACTGGTTTTGATCTGTTCCCGTGAACTGCACTTTGTAGTTGATTAATTAGAGTTGGGCACAACGACAAAGACCAATTAGTTTATCCCCCCACCCCCACCCTTTGACATCGCTTTCCTCTATTTTATATCATCAGTTTAGGAAGCCATCTGTTCTCTACTAGTGGACGGTACCAAGAATCTGAGGCAAGGTTAAATCACGTCCCTACAAACCTGAGTGGAGAAGGACGTTTCGGTTTGCTTTAAGAACTGTACTTTCAGTCTTAGATGCAAAAGAAAATATATACGTCTTAAGAAATTTAAATACTCTCTGTCACTCTCTCACTATATATATATAGATGGATAGGTAGATAGATAGATAGATAGATAGATAGATAACGATATATCCTTTCTAAATCAATTTCCTGTGATTTCATATGAACGCAACTGGAAGACCCCCAGCATGTCTGTAAATTCCAGTACCCACGCCGTACCTCTCACACAAAGTGTTAGAGAAAAGATGAATTACGCCCATGAATTCTGGAATTGGATTATTTTGTTGATGAGCCGGAATCCGTACCCAGGAGAAGGAGCTAAAGAAAACGTGGCTTTTGCAGACCCACAGCCTGAGATTAACGAGTCTGAAAAGAATGCTGCACCCATGGAAAACATTCGCTTTTTTAATTCACAGTATTTTACTGCAATTATTATGTGTGTGTGTGTTTTTTTTTTTTTCCTAGAGAGTTTTCCAGGAACCTCTTTCGCTCCCCCAGCACAACAAGAGAACCTTTATAGTATTCGAGAGTAGTTTTACGACAGTTTAAGTTGAGTGGACGCCAGCACTAGTCTAACACACTTGTCCCGCTGCATTGTTACCACGTTACATCTACCTGCCAGTGACGTACGCACAGATATTTCTTGATCGTATTACGTAATACTTCCTTTGGATAACAAACTACCTTAGCCAACGGGAAGTCAAGCCTTGGTATTGGCACATAGTTTTGTCATCTGTACATTAACTCTGTGACTGGACAGAAGAACAATGATGTCTCTGCACACAATATTTCATACGATAATGAGATTACTTCGTAAACATTACTCCCTTAATGATCGCAAGAAACTCCAGGGAAACCTTTACGTTCAGCTTAAATCCCCTAAACCGCCAGACAAAAGGAGTCTTGGCATTACGGATATTAAACAAGGAGATAGTTTTTCGCATTTTTCGTACGAAGAAGACTGGAGAGGCGCCAGGCCATCCATCACCTCCGGCAGAGGCTTTTGACTCGAATATCAAGAACATTCGAAACAAATGCGACTTTGAGAATTCAGTCTCTGATCGCATAGCGAAGAGAATGATGCTGGGGGGGAAAAAGGAATTGAAAGAGAAAACTTTGCGGATTTGTGATGAGAAACAGAAAGAGAACATCAAGATGCCTGATGAGATATCTGGAGAGGGAATCGCAACGACGTAAATGTCTGGTCAGGCAGGTCAGTGTCCTACTGATGAAGACCATTCAGTCTAGAGAGACGACAGGGAACGTCATTTGTGAAGAGAGTGTTTCTCTGGAGAGCGGAAGAGGGGACGAAGTGATGAAGACCCAGGGAGACAACTAACGAAAAGTCTGAGTCAAGCAAAGAAGGTCTCTCTTGGAGGCCACAATAACGACTGCCTTCACGGCGCCATAGTAACGACGCCACTGTAAAGAGACAGCCCTTCACGGCGCCACAGTAAAAGGGATGACAGAAAACAAGAGACGAGAGGGAGAGAAAACTGAGATCCAATGACTGAGGGACTTAGAGCTGTACACTTGATAACTACTCGAAAAAAAACTATCAAACGAGTTTTATTTAAAACTGTTCTGTGACCATCGAATAAAGCCCCAACATTTCTAATATAGGATATATTACTTACCTTCAGCATATTTAACAGTCTTCCAGATTCCTTCTTCGTTTCCCATGGACTGCATACGTAATCTGTATATGTAACCTCGAAACCATAGTGGAGTTCTGCTTTGACCATATCATACCACCAATGTCGCATGTGTAATTTCCAGGTTCTCCTGATGGTATTTCCTTCAGACTGTGTCTCAGTTAACTGAAGATAACTGTATGTCTCCTTTTACCTGGAGGACTGTGTTTATAATTATCAGATATTTGCAAGTTTGAAGCTGACTCGATTTTCATTCAGATATGTACGATATACCTCTAAAAGCAGTTTCTCAGGAATTGTATGAATCTCGCTGAAAGATCCAAATGTGTCTTCGCCCCTCCATACCTCTCGAGCAATGTGTTGGAGAAAAGATGGATTGCGTCCCTGAATTCTAGAGACGTACTATTTTGTTGATGAGCCGGAAACCATCCTCAGGAGGAGCTAAAGAAAAACATGGCTTTTCCAGACCCAAAACCTGAGATTAACGAGTCTGGAAAACCTCCGCCATTCTAATTCACAGTTTTGTAATGCAAGCGAATATTTTTTTCTCTCTCTTTATTCAAGAGAGTTATCCAAGGGACCTTTTATTGCGACCCAGGACAGAGTGTCAGCCTTACAAAGGCGTCGAGAGGAGAGAATACGGGTATAGAGGAAGTTAAGCAAAATGGAAGTAAAGGTAAGGTACTTGTTATTACGAGACGCCCAGCGCAGGTCGTCAGGAACACAGGTCTTTGTCTAACACACACACACAAGCACTAGAATAGACTTATTGGGAAAAGAATCTTTCATAACATCACTGAAGAATTATCTCAAAAATTTAGTTGGCAGTTGTTTTCCAATCACAGCTGTTCCCCAGGCTTACCCATTCTGTTTTTGGGAGTCTCAACTCCTCAGCGTAATGCTGGCGAGTGATATCCTTAAGCAGGAGTACTCGCATCTACAGATAAGGAATCGTGAATGTACAAAATGATGATCTCTAGAGACATGCGCTGCGATGAGGATCAGTTACAGTAAAATACACAGCATAGCGTTCCAGGGTTTGATCCTCTCTCTCTCTCTCTCTCTCTATCTCTCTCTCCATTAATACTTTTTAGGGTACGTTAAGTCGCTTCTTTCTTTTTTTTCTTCTTCTTTCACGCCGTTGGTGATACTGACTTGCAGTCTCTCAAATGGATTTCCTTTTTTTTTTTTTTTGCCGCCTCCACGATAAAAACAAATACTCTTTCGGCTTCAATTTCGGGAGTGCCATAGCGCGATGCTAAAACCTTTCCCACACCCCCCCACCCTTTCGGCGGAGTTGCTATCGTCGTCTGCTCCCGATCAAATCCTTTTAATGTTCCGTCGTTGTTATAGCTCGGTCTTAAATCCCCTCACTCGCTGATGTTTAGCATAGTTCGCCCCTAATCCTATACACTGATGGAGAGGCTGCTGTAACCCGGCCTCTATCTATTCCTTCGCTACCACTAATACTAATCCCTCACCGCTGAAGACGTTGCCTCGGTCCATGGCTACTATCTAGTCTTTCACCGCTGGAGATGTTGTCGTAGCCCAACCCTATAATTCCCCACTTTTAAATCAGTTGTCATAATCCAATTCTAAGTCTCCGTTAGAGGAGAATGTCGCCATATACGCACAGCAGGAGGAGGCGAGCAGCAACATTATGGTCACGACTGGTGTCACAAGCCCCCATCTGGCACCAGAGGAGGGATTATAGCCACATTTTTTTAAGGCGCATTATTCCCACATTGGCTGTCGCTGCTTCCGCCGTTTACGTCTCTCTTTGCGCGTTTTATGACCAAAATATCGCTTCATGTTATTCCCCAGGGCGACGTACTCGAGGTGTTCATTTCCATATAAACTAGTGAATGGCTCCAGAAGTGGAGGCATTCCTGGGAGGAAAAAAGGAAAAAGGTCATCCGCCTCCCTCTTCGGGGCATTTTAGAGAAAATGGGATTTACACGTTTCATAGCTTCACTCACTGGCAATTTATTCTTTCTAGCTATGTATGCCTAAGTCAGTAGCTGACATCCGTCTTCTTAGAGTCGATTAATCTTTTCCGAGATTATCCAAGTCTACTGATATATTTCGAGGGTGAATATGGAAACACGATTTTTACCTCCGTCGATCTCAGATATCTTACGGGAATGCCTAATATCTAACGTACCACATGGGCTATATTACTCTACATTATCATTCTATACAGTTAGTCT
The DNA here is from genome assembly GCA_038088735.1 of Panulirus argus. NCBI lineage: Eukaryota > Metazoa > Arthropoda > Malacostraca > Decapoda > Palinuridae > Panulirus > Panulirus argus. The sequence continues at coordinate 13,796 of JAYMFT010239982.1, read as the reverse complement.
ATATTATGAGGACTATGCTGGATGGATATATGACTTGGTGAGAGTAAAAGGCTTTCCATCAGCTTGTCCTGGTTCTATTTCCGTCCTTCCACCGCACATCCTCTTGGCTTTGATTTCTGCTGGCGTATTTGTCCATTTGCTGGTACATTATCCCTTCACTACGTGCTCTCGGCTGGAACCCATCCGTCATTCGAGTCTTTGCTCTTGCTGGTTGTCAGAGATGAACTTCAACTTCTCAAACAAGAAACAATAAGCATCTCACCGCTATGATATCCGTTTTAAACCTGGACTTCTTTCACTCGTCATTATTGTTATCATCATTATTATCATTATTGCTTTAGTATTAGTATTATAATCTGTAATCATTATTATTATTATTTGACTATAATTGTAATAGTTTCTCGACGTCCTCTTCCAGATACTGCTGTTACCACAAGAACCCATCTTTTGAAGCTCCTGCAGCTTCAAGGCTGCACTACATTCTGGAGCAGGGAGAGGATGGCCATCAGAGCCCTTAACGTCCTTGACAAATTTTGTCATAACTATGAAAGAAACTACAAATTTTTCCATGAACAATGTCTTTGAAAAAAGTAACTACATCAGATCATTAATGGTACGAAAGTAATGCTTTAATGTTTCGTCTGTAGTCTAGGGGTTATATCTAAACCACTTCTGAGGAATATTTGATTAAGATATTCTCCAACTAGGAGACGGATATACTGGGAAAGGTATAAGTCGTCTGATCTTCAGTAAATGTTATCTGTAATTGTTTTAATTACAATTATGGCCGGAGTTCCTTCTTCTATTAGAGGAAGAATTGATATCAGTGAATCTATGATCATGAAAAAAGATCCTCAGGTTGAGAATTAGATAAAGATGCGAGAGCCCTTGCAGTGAAAGAGGAAATATGGAGGTATGAGATATAATTTTCAATGTAGTTTGTCTGTACCATAGAAATCATCTATGTATGAGTGCCGTCTGCTTAGGCAGCCTCCTGGTAAATGATCTGGGTTTATCGAAGATTCAGTTAGCTTCGAGGAATCTTTGGGCAAGGCAAGCTAGCTCTGCAAATGCTCAACATCGAGGTAAATCTAATTCTTAGGATTACAAGTTATTTGTGTCGATACAGAAAATGAAATAGAGAAGCTGTGTGATTGTGCTTTGTCTGTCTGCACGCCGGGTGGCAAGATGTTGAGATAACTCGTCAGTGAATTGTGATGCATAGGATGTGTGTGTGTGTGTGTGTGCAATGGTTGCTTCGAGTGAGGACCAATGTACTTACTGTTGTGAATTAACATCGATCCGGGCTGACTCAGAGAACCAAGCACTGTTGTCCCCTCGATGGAATGAGGTGAGATACTAAGAAACGACTTGCGTGAATACATACGTGATATGAACATTGTCTATGCATTTCTTGTAACTGTCCTCTGTATGCTAACGACTTTAGAAAATGAAGACTAAGTTTGAACGACATAGACACAGAAACATAGACACAGAAACACAGACACAGCCACTAATATGTTTGGTGATAGAGAAAGAGCTAAATATTGTAAGTAGAGGCAAGGGCTAACGTTAGCCCGTATTCCATTCACACGGTTGTGCCTTCAGCTATGTTCTACCGGCACAGCGCCTGACCTTGGCGCCGTTTAGAAAATCTCTGTACCTTCTCTTCCCCGACGCAGGATATGGCACAGAAGCTCACACACGCACGTACACACACACACACACCATAAAGAAGGGCAGAAAATAAGAGACTTGTGGTTTATATTGTTGGCGGAATAAGAAGGTGCTGGCTTTGCCCTAGGCTGCGCCACACTTAAATCAAAGATTACAAGGTAAATGACCCGAGGAGACAGCTTGCTGCTCAGAGGGACGTTTGATGTTAATTTCCCATTCCAACTCAACGTAAATTTTCCATTGCATCCAGCGGGTCTACTCGCAGCAATTCCTGTTGGAGAGTTATGATGACCTTTTTTTCCCCACGCCACTAAGCTTTGGAACTCTTTTGACCTATTTCTTTAACAGCTGCAACCTGACCCTGTTCAAAGGGAGGCTTTTCTATTTCCTTAAAAAACTTTTACCCTCTTCTTCTTTTTCTTCTTCTTCTTCTTCATTAACTTCTTCTTCTTCTTCTTCTTCATCTTCTTCTTCTTCTTCTTCTCCTTCTTCTCTTCGTCTTCTTCTTCTTCTTCTTCTTCTTCTTCATTTCTCTTCTTCTTCTTCTTCTTCTTCTTCTTCTTCTTCTTCATTTCTCTTCTTCTTCTTCTTCTTCTTCTTCTTCATTTCTCTTCTTCTTCTTCTTCTTCTTCTTTTTCTCCTTCTTCTTCTTCTTCTTCTTCTTCTTCTTTTTCTTCTCAATATTCTTATCATCATACAACCCAACGACCCTCTTTGACGAAGGTTCCTAGCTCTATAAATCTAAGAACTCCCCCTTCAAGACTGCGCTACACTCATTAGCAGGGGCAGGATGCATTCCCCTGAAGCAAGAAGTTCTTTGACAAGACTGTAGTACTCTGCTCCGTCAACTGACGTTGATACAGCCTCGCGTTGTAACCTCTAGCAGACGGAGCCCGGTAACACTTTGTCCTTCATTTCAGCATTTGAATTTTCGCATTGGGGGGGGGGGAGAGATTATGGTATGTCTGACTCACATCACATGCAAAAAAACATTAATGCTTTAACGAAAAATTTTAATCTTAATCCTGATTATCATCAAATATTTGATAAGCATATAGATGACATAAATTGTAAATTAATCTTAGCTGTATATCTATATTGCACACTGTATCGTCAAGCCCTGACAAAAAAAAGAAGAATATCTCCTTAAGCGTTTGGTCAGATGATTATTCCACAGAAGAGGCAAATGAAAATGCACGTTACCAGTATTTTCTCAACACTGTCGACGCCTTTTTCCAGAGTCTGAACAATAGCGATGAAGAGAAAGGTTCTTACGGGTGAAGGGTCAGAAGAACAGCGAAGCTCCAAGTTAGACCAGGTTTTTCTTTTCTCCTATCTTCTCCCTCCCGTTCCCCTTCTCTAAGTAATAACACAAGCAAAACCACGATATATATATATATATATATATATATATATATATATATATGATGAGAGATAAGAACGTAATGAAAGAGAGTAGTTATCCAAATTCCAATTATCAAATATGAACCAAAATGTAAATGCAGCGCAGCAGATTGCAGTCATAAATAGCGATCAGAATATTAATTTATTCAATAATGCAGAACGATTCCTTCTCATATGCAGTGATTATGAAGTGATTTATCAAGGTTTATGCGCTAGATAAATCAGGGGACGCTTTTCCTCCATATGGTGTTGTCACATATATCATTACTTGAGCTAGGCCAAGGAGTGTGTGATACCCGGGTGTTTGAGAAGTAGATGGTGAGGCAGACTCCAGTGTGCAAAGCGTGAAAGTGAGTACGTTCATAGAGCTAGGTGTGTGAGTGGAGTGTAGAGATGGGGCGCAGGAAAGGAATCCGTGTCCTAAATAGGTTGGAGGGGACAAGCGGTGTGCCACAGGGATCGATCTTGGTTCCGTTGTTCTTCTTGGTTTGATGTGGGCGTTGAGTGTGGTAGGGTTAGTTCTGGACATGACTGATAGCTGGCGTGTAACAGTGGAGCTCTAAGAACGACCATTTGGTGAGTAAGGGAATTTTAAGCATGACTGGTTGATATAGCCGAGGAGTACTGTATAGCTGAGGAATACTGAGCCCCTGATATTTCCCTTCCATAAATGATTGATGTGGCAAAGGAGTGCTGAGCAAGACTGATGTGTGACTGGGGAGCACTGGTCATGACTGATTGCTGAACAGGGAAGGATTCAGCATGAATAATGAACACGTTCTGTTGGTACGGGCTGGAACTTTTTAGAGGTCACTGCATGAGAAATCGCTCTGGAAATGCGACCAGGGATGTCGAGGGCTGACGCTGCGTGTAAAAATGCATGAAAGACTACTAAGCAAAACCCCGTAATGAAAGACCATTCAAATGAGGTGTATGGCTTCCCTGCAACTCTATTTTCCTTAATACTCACAATGACATTTGTCATACACCACAATCCTCATCCTATGACCTCACACCCAACTAATCACATATATTTGTTCCACACACCAACTACCTCACATCACACTCTTCACATTTTCCCTCCTTGCAGCATCACCTCATATTTAGCTCTGTTAAACTCACCATCACCCTCATAGTACCAAACGAACACTACAAGGAACGCCTGTATTTTAACCCAGACACAAATTCAATCATACCCTTGGTAAACACACGCCAGAAACCACATACGGACAATATGCCAGCAGGAAGCACACTAACCAAAGTTTATACTTGTTTCCAACACATCCTCATACTACTACTTCTGCCCATTATGCAAAAGGTCGTCACAATGTCCATCCGTATGAGACCAGTCTCATACTTTCGTCCCTCATGCTGCCTCCTCATACTGCCATTTTCAACGCAAGATTACATACTTATCTTTTCGCATGCGACTTTATTCATACTTCCGTACAGCACACTATTGTTCCTCTGCATTCTGTCCTTATACTGACCCTCTGCATTCTATTCTCATGCTGCTGCCTCATACACTGACTTAATACATCTCTCCCGTATGCCAGTATACGCACAAAGCCATCCCATAAGCATGTAATCTCATACTTTCATTTTCACATGCTACTGTATCCTCACATTCGCGCTCTAGAAACCTCATACTAACATATACAATAACCAACACACGGCATCTGTCATCCAAAAACTCCACCATTTTGTAACTCCATTATTTACATCCTCATACTCCCGTTCGCCTAGTAACTGCTATCATGTCTTGCACCCTGTGCTCTCCCGCGTTCGTATTGCCATCCTAGCACTGTCTCTCACAGCTTTTCTCGACGCCACTGAACTCATAGTTCTATCACAGACACAAGCAACATCTCTAGATTTATTCCTGATGACATCATTTTTCACCTCTCATTCCACATCTTATCTTCATACTGTTTCTAAATACACCGTCATACTCAAACGCATCAGCATACCACGTCAATGGCTATGCTTCATACAGCATCAACCTCACACTGCCAATCAACATTCCACGGTTTTCATATAATCCATAAAAACCTTCACACCTCATATTGACTCTCTCACGACCCATGTTTATACATTGTTCTGTGAGAAAGAGACCACCTCGTAATCACTAAACATTACTTAGCAGACTCACATACGCCAGAGCTCAGACACTTACTCATATGCTCATAAAATCGGCATACAGCCCTAGCCAAACTGTTTTTAAAGAGTGTGTTGATATCTACGATTTACGTGATCGAGGCGAAGATATAATGAAAAATATATATATATATTATGATTCTCGTTTAAGTATACCGTGTTTGAATAACATACCGAATAGTGGTAGAATATGAAGGTCTAGATTTATTCCCACGGGGAAAGTGAGACATGAAAAGCCGATCGGACGTCTATTTTGATGCCCTCGTCAGTGCCATTGACGGAAGATTATATATCTAGCGACGACTAGAGCAGAGGCCCATAGACACAGGAGCTGCAGGGGAGGGTTGAGGGCACGTGCTGACGCTATGGGGCCAGGGGAGGCGGTGGCAAACCTTCTGCTTGAGCTGGCCATCACCTCAAACGCGACAGCTTAAAAAAAAGAGATAAAAGCTTTTATGCCGTCCAGAAGGCTACGGCGCCGCCTCTCCCCTGAGCCGTGCAGCTGCCTGCGTTGTAACAGACTCCGACTTCCCCTTTTCAGGCAGGTCACTCGCGTCTGACAGGGGCACCGATTCGATTCCTGATACTCCTGCAGACAGCGTCAGCTCCTGCGATACGTCACCGGAGCGAAAGGAGAGTGATTCCAGTCGCCGTCAACTGGCCGAGCGCAGGAGAAGAAAGAGAGAGAGAGACGCGTTAATACGCGTATTACATCTAAACGTATAACATCGTTCTCCAAGCACTCCGTCGTTAATGCGAGAGACAATATATCAAATAGACGAGGGTATGATAGGTATATAATGAGTAGACACAGTGTTTCCAACTGAGAGGATATTTTGAAGGGTCTTTGATCACGTCTCTATTATAAGAGACCCCCCACCCTTCCCCTGAGGGGTCCATTCACTTTCCCTTCCCACAAGGTGGTCTTCTGTTCCCCTGACAAAGGCCTTTTTTCCTACACCCTCCTCCCTCTCTCTCCCCCCCCCTCTCTCTCTCTCTACCCTCTCTCTACCCTCTCTCTCTTTTACCATAATCTATTCGTAAGACCTCTCCCCTTCGGGGGGTTTCCCCCCTGCTTGCCATAATCTACTCACATAACCCACAATGGCCTGGCCACACGGCCATCGAGAGACGATAAACATAAGGGCTCGTGTAGACCCGGATTACCATCGCGTGGATGACTCGTCTCGGCGCGGGGATATGATCGGTCTGACTTTCGTACAGGCCCCTGTGTGTGTGTGTGTGTGTATGGGGGGGGGGGAGACCGGCTCTCTGTGTGTGGTAGCGGTGGTGGTAAGGTGGGGACTGGAGCGTGCACTGGGGAGAGGGGAGTCGAGAGACCCCAGGGTGTCAGGTTTTTCTAATAGGCAGTGTGTGTGTATGTGGCAGATATTAATATCCGGTGGAGTAAAGAAGTAGGGTGTGGATACGGCACGGCAGACTCAGTGTAGAAATTATATTTATTTATATATATATATATATATATATATATATATATATATATATATATATATATACATATATACTTATATGTATTTGATAAATGGATAGAAGGGAAGATAGATAGAGACAGAGATAAGCAGATAGATGGATTATAATATATACAGACAGATGTAGAAGCTGTGACGAAAATAAACAAACAGATTGAGAGAGATATTCATATCCCATCTCAACACATCGTTTCTTTCGAAGGAAAGAAGAGCAATATAAATAGGACCTGGGGAAAAAACGCATCTCCATAAAAATGAATTGAGGAAGCCTGAAGGGTTTCGCTTGCTTAGGCAAAAGGCGGAGTACTAAAAATGGTAAGGAATAAATATTTTGGTGTCTTGCTCGCCTAAGGGCATCGATAGAGAGAGAGAGAGAGAGAGAGAGAGAGAGAGAAAGAAGGAAATATCCGAGCGCATATCCTTCTGCAAGACTCCTGCAGTAAGTAGTTCCTACCTCATCTGGTGGGTATAAGCAGCGGGTGAATATGTCTAGATCCGTGGAAGTCTCTTGGTGATAGATTATCACTAGAGGGGACGTTATAACCTGTGTGGCAGAGGGCAGTGTGTAGTCAGGTCTTTTCCAGTTAGATCGGCTCCAAGAACTCTGGCGTTAACGTCAGGAAAAGCAATTTTCTCAAGAAAAAGAAAATCTCTTCTGTATGCCAAAGGTAGTGTAATGAGACTTTGTCTCATCATTCGTGTCAGACACGATCAGTCATTCTTGCGATTAATCCTCGAACCCAAATCCAGACCTGAGCGCCTCATGTAGCCCTGGCTAGACCCAGTAATACTGTAGACTAGCAATGAGTAGCCCACGTGATGCGAGCATAGTCCCAACAACGATTGCTGACGCAGGCAGTATATAGTAACTCCAGCCAAGCAGAATGCAGGCAAGACCTACGTACTGACGTAGCAAAGGCAGACTGACGAACCGTGCGAACGTATACGTATGGCGATAGTCTACTATCCCCTTTGACTAGCCTAGTTGACAGCCGGCCATCCTTCCCCTAACCAGACATGATGAAAGGGACAGTACATCCGTAGCGGCGAGGAGTAAGGGTGGCCGTGGATCGACAGCTCATGGTGAAGAGGCAAAGCTCCCACCTCCTTTCTCCTTCGACTCCGTCCCACTCCCCTCCCTCTCTCTCTCTCCCTCTCTCTCTCACGCACCACCATTGAGGCCACCCCTCGTGGGTAGGTGCTTCCAGCGCCCCTATTCAAGCTCAGCGGTATGTGAATCTTAATTTCACGACTCAGTTTGTTCCATCAGTTTGTATGTTTGTATGTAAGATATATAACAGATCTGTCTCCGCTCACGCGGAAGGTGTTGCAACGCTGAGGAATTTCTTTATAGATACATACATACACATGTCTCCCCAGGATAGTTATATTTCTGTATACGTATCCGTATAAACTAAGATGTATACACATTTGCTATATATCGCCTTCAAGTATACATGTACGTAGATCTGTGCATATTTTCCCCTCAAGATATGTATAAATGCATCCGTTCATTATGAAATGCTAATGAATAAATTTCTTGCATTGTGACCACCCATAGGGTAACTCAAATGCTAATCATCTCGTATGGAAACAGGGACGCAGGGGGTCCGAGCGGATATCGAAGTGAGCAACAAAGACCCGCCAAGAGCGACGCCACAACCGAAAATAAACAAGAAAGCAGGAAACAGCTCCAGGAGCGGTCACATCGTTAAAAAGTTTTTATTGGCGGTACACTAATTCCTTCCTGCTATTCCTCTGTTGACCACAATACTTTTTATAAATTTATGCAGGAAGCCCAATGGGGGACAGAGGACCTCCATAGAGCCTTCGGGAGTCCGAGCTCCTGCCGTGAGAATGATTCCGTAGATGCTACGTGAGGGCTTTTGTTTCTTCAGAGGCTAAGGTATTGTTCCTGTGTATTTCCGTGCGACTCCTCTTGAAACGCAATGATGCATGATTTTCGTCGTTGTACGGTTTACAGATTCCGTTGGAGGTCAACATGTAGGATTGTTATCCTTAAGATATGATTATTCTAAGGCGCCATTACCTTCCTTAATGATCCCAAAACAACGATTAGATCCTCAGAAATTGATTCATCATGAAAGATATGACGTGTCTTGAACAGCTCAAGGTGCATTTACGACCCCTTTTGGGATAATGGTGTGACCTTTCACCTATCCCTTAAGGGTCAGGTCAGAAGTGCTCAAGGGTAGTGCCACTGTGGTCAAAAGTAGTACCGTCGTACTCGAGCGTAGTACTGTGTTCTTCAAGGGTGGTCCCGTCGTGTTCATAGGGTGGTATCGTCGTGTTCAAAGGGTGGTATCGTCCTGTTCAAAGGATGGTGCAGTCGTGCTGAAAAGTAAGCATTGTCGCAGTCAAGGACAATTGTCATCGTCTTGCAAATCGTCTTGTAAATCAGTCACGAAAGAACATGACGAGAACTCGCTTCGTCCACACTCACGCGTTAGGTGACTGAAGATACAACTATGAAAATACCTTTTTTCCTTTCAGTTGTTTACCGGACAGACTGGACTTTAAGGAGGTGAAGCATTTTTGGAGCTGTTCCCCGGAGGGTTTTGGAGGCATCGCAGGCGATCAAGAGACGGTTAGGATTATAAAAGGATATTCTAGGGATAAGAAAGGCAGTCAGTCAGCAACACCCACCATTGGGGTCCTTTCGAGGGTCTTTGGGATAGAGGCAGGAGGTCAGAAACTCAAAAGATTAACGTGGCAACAATGAGAGGGTAAGAGAAGGATAGATCCTCGGAGCTCCAAAGTTGTTGTTCACTCCAGTGTCTAATGAAGGTTCGTGTACATCAGTGGCATAGGATTAAGTCCTCGGCTGTGATTGGAGACTTGTTGACTTCATAAACCTTCCTTGCCTAATCTTAATTTTCCCCTCGGTGTTTTTTCTTAATCTTCCCTCTTTCACTGATCAATTCTCTCCTCTTCTACACTCAGCTCTCGCTTTATTCCAATGTTCCTCTTGTCACCAACTTTTCTCTATCTTGGAACCTCGAATTCCTTGCTTTCTTCTGGGTCCACTTCCTTAAGTCTTTACCTCCAGTCCTTTCTTAAAACTTGCCTTAATCACTTGATGACTGTAAACTCCACACTTTCCTTTCCCATATCAGAACGTAAGATATGCCACTGACGACAGAGGCTGTAGAGTGCAGAGAGAGAACTGCTCCTCGACCGATTCTGTGAGCATCCTTAGCCTCATCACAGGAGAGAGAGAGAGAGAGAGAGAGAGAGAGAACTCGTCGCTCACCGAATGCCGAAGAAGAGCCCTTCGCGTGCCTGGCCGCTGCTACGCCATGTGTGACATATGATATCAAGTGATTCGTGCTCCAGGGAGGAGGTGGGGGTATGAACCTTCCTCTTTGACGTATTTGGTTATTGGAGTTTCAGGAGAGGCAGGAGTGTGGCGTGCTGTGGGCTTGCGGCGGCGGCTGTTGAGGCTCTCGGTGGCGACTTGCACGTTCCCCTGAGTCTGGTTTTATAGTTACAGTATCTACCCAGTTACACACACACACACACACACACACTCACAGACACAAACACACACAGACACTCACAGACACACACACACACACACACGCGCGCGCGCACGTGTACGCATATATACATACTGGACATTCATTTATTTTTTCCTCCTTTATCTGAAACAAATAACAAAAGATGGATTTGTTCCTCGACTAATTACAAAGAAAAAGAGTGAAAGTGTGGACGTCAGTCGGTCAGGACATTATACCCAAAAGCCGAGTCGTTATGTTCAAGGTGTTGTATCGTCGTGTTTGTGAGGGGTCGTACCGTCCTGACTTGCCTCGTACTACCATGCTCAAGGGTCGTGCGCTAATCGTCCCCCTGGGGTACTGAAAGAAATATTTAAAGGGAAGCAGAAGGCACCACTGACCTACTCTCCTGACCTTTTGAATACTCCAGAGGTCGATAAACTATTGAGGCTCTGCGTTATTGGGGTGAGCATCGTAAAGTGGAATAAAATGTCTAGGTATTAACTCACTAGGATAATCTACACAGCTGCAAGCCACCAATATATATATATATATATATATATATATATATATATATATATAATCTATTATTACGCACAGTTTTTGGGGGACTAATTTGGTAGAAACTGCATCCCCAACCTCATATGTTGGAATAATGAGCTTAATAAAAGAGATAAATTCCCAAAATCATGATTTTTATTCAAGAATTCTAAATACACATAATGCTTTGTGATGCTGTTATCACATAGAACTCGTTTATAATGGAAAAGTTGAGATGAATATATGTAAAAATGAATTCCCTCCTCCTCTGTCATTTCAGGAAGTGAAAAGGCTTTAGCAGTTTTTTTTTTTTTTTTTTTTTTTTTTTGTTGTTCATCTGCTCAGTACTCGATTTTGGGATGATCTGGTGTGAGTTGTCGGGGAAAGATATACCCTGTGAATTCCTGTCTAACACAAAGTCTATGTTACATGGTAGAATAATCTTCTTATCACACACAAAGCAATAATGATGATGGTGATGATAATAATAATAATAATGATAATAATAATAATAGTAATAGTAATACTACTACTACTACTAATAATAATAATAATAACAATATTAGTAATACTAACAGTAATGATAAAAGAGAGGGAATGAAGCTCACGAAACTTACTTTATCATATACTAGAGAAAAGCGGAAGAAAGTAGGAAATGTCTTCAGAGAAAGATTTCCGTGGTCAACAATGTAGTCGATCGAGTCTAGTGATAAGCAATCGCACTGTGATATCACGGATCTTGTTTTGCTGAGCAGCGTTGAAGTGTAAGTTGGAGCAGACATGCCCGTCTGTCGTGAGAACATGTCACTCTTGTAAGTTCAAGTAGACAGGTTCCTGCCCCTGAAGATTTTTAGTCTGATTGGATACCTCATTAGAATAAATATGGAACTGCGTAAAGATGGGGACTCCTTGGTTTGCAGTGGAAGGTGGCAAGGGGTTGTTGCCTCCTCTTCTCAGAGCACTGAAGTATGAAGTCTTGTGTAAGGTAGAGTTTGTCGTTCGGTTAGAGATGGGATGGCTAACGTCATCATAGATCTCATACTGCTGCAGTTCTGGAATTTAGGATGGAGAAAGTCTTTACAAGGTTGATATATGAAATGGTCGTGCACTGTGTTGTGTAAGATGTTCCCTGAAGTCAATTCATTAATATAGAAATTACCTTTGTGTCAAATTTCTTACGTAGGAAGAATTAACGTCAGGGTATTTCGTGGATACAGGTAATTTGGTTGTCATGAAAACAGTAGACAGTCAAACACCTGGAGAAACAGTTGAAATCAATGTATTTCAGTTGCGCCCTTGGGCCAATAATACAATCTCTTTTCCACAGTCACAAAATAACGTCTTCTCCCAGAATTGGTGATCGCCACCGTATGCCGTTTTGCTATCAAAATGGCACTTTGTTTCCCTTCAAGTCTTCAGACTCCTTGCTGTGCCCGTTAGGCTCTGAGCTATCAAGAACATAAATCTCTATGACAGCCCCCAGATCATTTGCAGAGGTTAGGATTTAGATAACGAGCCAAATATTAAGTTCTCTGGAAGGCTGCAGCTCATTTACAAACTCCAAGTCTTGCACAGATTCAATTCCTCTGACTAGGTACAAACACTTTACGACTCCCGGCACAGCAAACAGACACCGGGCTTCCAGTTGTCCAAAGGTTTCCGAATTCCTCCAGATTACTACTTAGGTTTTCCCTCGCCCTTCACCTTTTAGGTTCTAGACACATACAGAAGGCTGCTAAGAGCGTCCAGCTCAAAATATTCCCAAGCCCTATATAAGCAGTCGTCACCTAAGAGAATACTAGTGATCGTTAGCGGCTTTCTTGTCTATGAAAAGCTCTGTTTCTGGATGAGAGTCAGGCTTACGGGGCCTCCAGGCGAAGTGTCCGTTCATGATAGCACCCCATTACTGTTATAGGTCAGAATTCAGAATTGTTTTCAGGATATATATTTCACATTCCCATTCCCCCATAAGCCACACTTAATCATTTTTCATGTTATTTCTACGTTGGCATTAATAAAGGTAGTAAGATTCTTATGTGGCAAACACCCAAGTACTTATAGAGACATACACTGACATGAGGAAACTGCACATGTATACCCAAATAGTTAGGGTGTGTGTGTGTGTGTGTGTGTGTGTGCCTATATATATTAGAGCAAAGGCATGGCACATATACAAGGTTTAGAAAAGGAGCAACTCGAGGTATATAAAAAGAATAATCACACATGGTAATCAAATATAGTAATCATATATGATAATCCCACATAGTAATCAAAATCACACAACCGAAAGTCTTTATCAGTAGACTGAAATAACTTTCCCTTTCTTAGTTCAGACTTTACAGACTTCAGCTGAAATAAGACGACACTGCAGACTAGCTAATGTAAGAAGTACTTCAGACTGAAGCTGCTGAAGGAGGGTATTCGGAATTACCATAATGTAAGACGGTACTTTAAACTTCAGCTGGTGTAAGAGGGTACTTCTGACTTAAGCTAGAGTATGAGCAATCCACAGATATCAGCTATAGCCAAGGGTACTTCAGTCTTTCAGCTACTGCTAGAGGGTATCCTTAACTTGAGTCAATATGAAAGTTATTCCAGATTTCACTTATTGCAAAAGGGTAGTTCGAGCTGCAGCTACTTACTGTAACAGCGTACTTCAAACTCCATCCACAGCAGAACTCCTGAAATAGGAGGTCCTTGGCACTTACCTATAAGCACATCTGTCACTTTCTTCCTCAGGCGGCAGTTGCAGACAGCCAGGATTAGTACAGCAAGGCCAAGAAATGTACACAGTACTACAAGACTTGTGAAAGCCGGACCCGATTGCATATAACAGCTTGAGTAGTTCATTGATTCTGGTGCTGAGTGTTCCACAGAAAAGCCAGCTGGTGGATCTAGGTCTAGTGGAAGGAAAAGAACAAAAGTTGTATCTGATCTGTTTTTCCCAATTTCTCAACTCTCTCTATATTTCAATTAGGGCCCGGCCTTGATGTGGACTTTTGTCCGTGAC
>JAYMFT010239971.1:0-11066 GCA_038088735.1 Panulirus argus | reverse complement strand
GTCTTTCCCAATAACTATGACCTGGCTCATTTCAAGAGATATGTTTTTCACTTTCTCAAAAATTTGTAAATACTTTCGCTGTCTGTTTTTCCCCCTTTCTCAATTCTTTCTGTATTTCAATTAGGGCCCGGCCTTGATGTGGACTTTTGTCTGTGACTGGAGCCTTCAACATAAAAAAAAATTATATACGTCTTGTACATTATAATATATTATCTACGTTTTGTATATTCTTATATATCATCTACTGTTGCACATTATTATATATTATGTACGTTTTGTATGATAATATATATCAACTATGTTTTGTACAATATCTTATATTATTTACGTTTTGTATATTATCACATGTTATCAACGTTTTGTATGACATCATATATCATCTACGTCTTTTTGTAGATTATTTTGTCATTTACATCCCATTCATTACTATATACTATAAATATTTGTATATTATTATGCATTATATACGATTGTTATATATCATCTATATTGTTATATATATTCTACGTTCTTTACATTATTATATATTATCTATGTTTCGTACGTTGTTGAAAATCATTCTATTCTATATACATTATCATACAAGACCTTCGTTTTTACTTTGTTATTCATAATCTACGTTTTATATGTTGATATATGTTGTCTACGTTTTATACATTATTATTTATCAGCTATGTTTTGTACATTAACTTATATTATCGGCACTTTTTACATCATTATATATCATTTACGTTTTGTACATTATTGTATATGTTATTTACGTTATCATATATCATATAAGCTTTTTGCATCATTATATATCATCTATGTTTTGTACATTATCATATATCATCTAAGTTTTATACGTTAATATATATCTTAATCGTTTTGTACATTATCTTATATCATTTACGATTGGTACATTATGATATGCTATTTACGATTTTTGCAATATCATATATCATCTACGTTTCATATATTATTATATATTTCTTCGTTTTGTAGATTATCATATATCGTCTATGTTTTGCAGATCATTATATATTATCTACCTTTTTGTACATTATCATATATTATCTAGTTTTTTTACATTATTTTGTATTATCTATGTTTTGTTCATGATTATCTATCATCATTTTTTTGTACAATATTATATATTACCTACGTTTTATTGATTATTACATATCACCTTTGTTTTGTAAGATATTCTTTTTTCTTTTTTAATGCTGAAGGCTCCAGACACGGACAAAAGTCCACATCAAGGACGGGCCCTAATTGAAATATAGAGAATTGTCAAAGGGGGAAAAAACGACAGGGAAAGTATTTACATTTTTTCAGAAAGTTAAAAACCTGTCTCTTGAAATGAGCCAGGTCATAGTTATTGGGAAAGACATGAGAAGGTAAAGTTCCAAAGCTTGGACGTGTAGGGAAAGCAGTTATCAAAACGGCACACCCTTGAGTTCCTGATGGCCACACAATATTCATGTGACGCAGCAGCTTTGAACGTTATTATATATCATCTACGTTTTGAACGATATTATATATCACCTTTGCATATATTATATATTATCTACGTTGTGTTTAGTTGTTATATTTTATCTACTTTCCGCACATTATCATATATCTTTTGCGATTTGCATATTATTATATGTTATCTGCGTCTTGTTCATTATTTGATATGAATATTTTTTATATTATTATATATTACCGACGTTTTGTATATTAATATATATCATATACGTTTTTTACAATATTGTATAAATTTTTGTACATTATCATATATCATCTACGTTTTGCACATTATTTTGTAAATCATTATATATTATCTATGCTTTGCACAATATTATGTATTACATATGTTTTGTACAATATTTTATATCATATAGATTTTCTACTTTTTTATACATCATCTACGTTTGGTACATCATTATATATAATCAGCGTGATGTAGAATATTATATAATATCTACGTTTTGTACATCATTATATATCATCTACGTTTTGTCTATCTTTTATATTATGTACGTTTTGTACATTCTTATATGTTATCTACATTCTGTACATTATCATATATTATAATATTTTTGTACATTATCATATATTTTCTATGTTTTTTTCATTGAAATACATTATCCATGTTGTTTACATTATCATATATTATTTACGTTTTGTACATTGTTAGATATCATTTACGTTTTGTGTATTATTCTATACTATGTACGTTTTTTGAATAATTATATATTATCTACGTTTTGTGAAATATTGTATAATATCTACGTTTTATACATTTCTATATTTCATCTATGTTTTTTAATTATTGTATATGATCTAAGTTTTTACATTATTATATATCATTTACGTTTTGTATAATATCATGGATAATATAAGATGTGCATGATTACATTTTTTCTACATTTTGTACATTATTATATATTATTTAGTTTTTGTATATTATTATAATATATCATCTAGTTTCTAAATGATATTATATATTATCTACGAATTTTTTAGTATCATATGTCATCTACGTTTCATACATTATTATATATTATCCACGTTTTGTACATTAAAAGATATGCGTTTTGTATATTATCATATATCTTCTACGCTTTATACAATATCATATATTATCTGCGTTTTGTACATAAATATATATCTTCGTTTTATATTATTACATATTTTCTACGTTTTGTACATTATTGTATACCATATAATATCTCTCTTTATTCATTGTTATATATCATCTACGTTTTGCATATTATAACATATTATCTATGTTTTGTACATTACTATGTATCATCTACGTATTGTATATTGTTACACATTATCTATGTTCTGTACAGTATTATACATTATCAACGTTTTGTATATTATTCTACACTATCTAATTTTTTGTATATGATTGATAAATATCTATATTTTTTGCATTATTATATACCATATAATATCTTCGCGATATTCATTGTTATATTTCATCTACGTTTTGCATATTATATTATATCGTCTAAATTTTGTACGTAATTATGTATCATCTACTTTTATACATCATTTTATATTATCTGCGTTTTCTACATTAGTATATAATATTTACTTTATTTGTATCATTATATATCATCTACGGTTTCTACATTATCATATATTATCAACGTTTTGTATAATAAGATATAATATCAACTTTTTGTAGATTATATATCATCTTCCGTTTTGTTCATTAGTATATACTATCTACGTTTTGCATGTTATGTATTATATACGTTTTGTACATTGATATATATTATCTACGCTCTCTACATTACTGAAAAATATCTACTTTTTTTACATTTTATATAATACCCATTTTTTGTATATTGTTGGATATTATGTACGTTTTTTACATTTACATATAAAATCTACATAATATACATTCTTATATATTTTCTACGCCTTGCACATCAATATATATCATCTTCGTTTTATAAGATGTCATATATTATCGTCTTTTTGTTCATTACAATATATTATCTACTTATTCTACATTATTATCTATCATCTACGTTTTGTACAGTTTTTTATATCATCTACGGTTTGGACATTGTTATATATCATCTACGATTTATACATTATCATATATTATTTCTGTTTTGTGCATTACTATATGTATTCTATGTTTTATATATTATCATATATCATCAAGGTCTTGTAGATTATTATATATCATATACGGTTTGTACATTATCATATGTAACCTACATTTTGTACATTTTTGTATATCATCTACGTTTTGTATATTATATATCATCGACGTTTTGTACTTTATGATATATCATCTACGTTATGTACATTATTATATATTCTCTACGTTTTGTGTATTATTAATGTCATCTACATTTTGTACGTCATTGCATAATATCTACGTTTTGTACATTGTTAAGTATTAATTACGTTTGTACCTTATAATATTTTATCTACATTTTTATGCATTATTATATATCATCTGCGTTTTATACATTATTATATATTACCTATGTTTTGTAAATCTTCATTTATTATCTGTGTTTCGCATATACTTATATGTTATCTAAGTTTTCATCCTTATTATATATATCGTATTTTTTGTACATTATAATAAACTATCTACGTTTTTTACATTATTATATATCATCAGCGTTTTCTATCATACCGAATATTATCTCCTTTTTGTATATTATTTCAAATTATCTACGATTTTCACATTAAGTAATAGTATCTACGTTTTTTACAATATATCATATGCGTTTTGTACATTATCATATATTGAATACATTTTGTACATTGAGAAACATTATCTAGATTTTTACATTATTTATATTATCTTCGTTTTGTACATTATTTTATATCATCATCGTTTTTAATCCTATTTTATATTACTTACGTTTTTTACAATATCATATATCATCTAAGTTTTATACGTTACTATATATTATCTACGTGTTTACATTTTTGTATATCATCTAAGTTTTGTACAGCATTATATATCATCTACGTTTTGTACATTACTATGTGTTATATGCGCTTTTTACATTATTATATATATTTTACCTTTTGTACATTATTAAATATTATCTAAGTTTTTACATTATTTTACATTACCTACGTTTTGTACATTATTATATAGTTTCTGCGTTCTCATATTATTATACGTCATCTACGTTTTATTCGTTATTATACAGTACCTATGTTTTCTAAATCATTATATGTAATATATATTATGTACTTTATTAAGTATTATCTACGTTTTGCGCATTATCATACATCTTCAACGTGTTCTACATTATAGTATATTATCTACATCTTATAGATCATTATATTTTATCTTCGTTTCGTAGACTATTTTATATTATCTGCGTTTTGTGCATTATGATATATTATATATTTTGTACATCATCATTTATCATCTACGTTTTGTACATTGAAATACGTTTTGTGTTTTATTATATATCACTTACATTATGTACATTATTGTATATTACCTATATTTTGTGAATGCTTATATATTTTTTGTATTTCGCACAATATTACATATTGTATATTATTATGTATCATATACGTTTTTTACATTATTATATATTGTCTACGTTTTGCATATTATCATTCATGATCTACGTCTTGTAGAACATTAAAATCTATCTACATTTTGTACATTATTCTATATCATCTACGTTTTTTATATTAATGTATACCATCTACGATTTCTTACGTTATGTATTATCTACATTTCATACGTTATTATAAATTTTCCACGTCTTGTTTATTATCATATATATCATCTAAGTTTTTCTACATTATTTCATTTTATCTACGTTTTGTACTTTATTATATATCATATCTGTTTAATACATTAATATATATTGTATACGTTTTGTAAAATAATACAAAATATCTACTTTCTGTAGATTATTATATGTCATCTACGTTTTGTGTATCACCATGCATTATCTATATTTTGTACATTGATATATATCATCTAAGTTTCCATATTATTATTAAGTATTTACGTCTTGCACTTTATTGAAAATTATCTATGTTTTATTCATTATGACATAATACCTTCCCTTTGTACCTTGTTATATTATATTATCTATGTTTTATACATTAATATATGTTTTCAGCGTTTTATACGTTATTATGTATCATCTATGTTTTGTACATTAACATAAATAATTCGTATTTCTTACATCATTATATATCTTTTACGATTTGTATATTACATTATATACGTTATGTTCCTTATCATATGTCATCTATGTTTTGTCCAGTATTATATATCATCTACATTCAACGCATTATTATGTATTATGTAAGTTTTGTACGTTGATATATTTCTTATTCATTTTGTACATTATCATATATTATCTACTACTGGTACATTATAATATGTTATTTACTTTTTTCATTATTATTATCATCTACGTTTTACACATTATCATTTCCTTCGTATCATGAATTATCATATATCATCTATGTTTTGCACGTCATCATATATTATCTACCTTTTGTGCATTATAATATATTATCTACGTTTTTACATTATTATGTATTATCTACGTTTTGTGCATCATTATCTATCATCAATCTTTTACAATTTTATATATTTTCTACGTTTCATAGTTTATTATATATCATCTTCGTTTTGTAAAATATTTCATATCATGTACGTTTTCTACATAATTATATATCATCTGCGATTTGTATAATATTTTTTAGCATCTTCGTTTTATACATTATTTTTTATCATATACGTTGCATACGTTATTATATTTTATCTACTATCTGTACATTATTATACATTATCTACGTTTTGCATATTACCATATATACTATCTACACTTTGAGCATTATTTGATATAATCTACATTTTTTTTACGTTATTATACATTACCTACGTTTTTTGAGTTATTGTGTGTAATCTACGTTTTGTTCATTATTGTATATACGTTTTGTACATTACTATTTATATCATCTACTTTTGTACATTGTTTTATATTACCTATGTTTTGTAAAACACTTCATATTATCCATGCTTTGCACAATATTATACATCATCTACTTATATTCACATTATCATATGTCATCTACTTCTACTTTTTATGTATCATCTAAGTTTTGTACTTATTATATATCTTCTATGTTTTGTATATTATTATATATTATCTACATAATGTAAAATATTATATATGTACGTTTTTTGCATCATTATATATAATCTATGTTTTCTACATTATCACATATCATCTACGTTTTGTACATTCCTATATATTATCTACCTTCTGTACATTATTGTATATTATCATTTTTTTGTAAATTATATATTATCTGTGTTCTAAATAGAAATACAATATGCATTATTATATAATATCTGCGTTTTGTATATTGTTATATATCATTTACGTTTTGTATATTATTATATATTATCTACGTTTTTTGCATTATTACATATAATCTACCTTTTGTAAGATATATTATATTTACGCTTTATACATTATTATATACGTCTTTATTATATATTATATACGTTTTTACATTATATTCATTGTATGCAAACTAGGTTTTGTACATTATTACATATCATTTACATTTTATACATTATGTGTTATATACGTTTTGTGCATAGTTATATATTATCTACGTTTTGTACCTTATTATATATCATCTAAGCTTTATACATTATCATACAATATCTACATGTAGTTCATTATTGTATACCATTTAGGATTTCTATATTATTATTATAACATATCTAAGTCTTATAAGATATTATATATCATCTACAATTTCTACATTAGTATATATCATTTACGTTTCATACATTATTATGTATCATATATGTTTTGTACACAAATATATATTATCTATGTTTTGTACATTATCATAGATCATCTACGTTTTGTATATTGAAATATATTATCCACGTTTTGTACATTATTATTTATACGTTATGTACATTATGATATATCATGTACGTTTTTGACGTTATTGTTTATTAACTATGTTTTGTAAATTATTACATATCTATGTTTTGCGTTTTATTATTTCAATATGCGTTTAGTACATTACTTTTGATCATATATATTTTGTATACTATTATTCTATATTATCTACGTTTTATATTATCTACGGTGTACAGTATTACATATTATCTACACTACTTTCATTAATATCAATCATCTACGTTTTGTATATCTTTATAGACAATCTGCGTTTTGTACATTCTTACATATCATCTACGGTTTCTACATTATTACATATTATCTACGTTTTGTACATTACTATATATCTTATTTCTTTTTTTATATTATCATGTATCATCAAGTTTTGTACATAATATATATCATCTACGGTTTTTACATTATTATATATACGTAATCTACAATTTTCACATTATCATATATTATCTACTTTTGTACATTACATATCATAGACGTTTTGCACGTTATCATATATCATCTACGTTTTGTAGAGTGTTATATATTCTCTACGTTTTGTACACTATTATACATTATCTACATTTTTACGTTACTGTATAATGTCTACGTTTTGTACATTATTAAATATCAGTTACTTTTGTACAATATAGTATATCACCTACGTTTATTGCGTTATTATATATCATCTAGGTTTCATACATTCTTAAATATTGCTTACGTTGTGTAAATCACTATGTATTTTCTATGTTTCGCATATTATTATATATTGTTATATATTACGTACGTTTTGTAAATCATCATATATTATCTACGTTTTGTAGAATACTATGTATCATCTACGTTTTGTATCATATTAGATATTCTATATTATGTACGTTTTGTGAAATATCAAATAATATCAACGTTTTGTATGGTATCGTATATCATCTATGTACTGTATATATTTATATATTATCTACATGTTGTACATTATCATGTATCAGCAACGTTTTGTACTTTGTTATATATTATCTACGTCCTGTAAATTTTTGTATATATTATATACGTTTTGTATATTATATTTCATCTACGTTTTGTATATTGATTAATAATATCTAGGTTTTGCATACTATCATATATTACCCATGTTTTGTTAATTATCATAAACCATTTACGTTTTGTACATTATCATTTATTATCTACGTTTTGTACATTATCATATATCATGTACGTTTTGTACATTATCATATATCATATACGTTGTGTACATTGAAAAATATTATCTAGCTTTTTTTACATTATTTGATATTACCTACGTTTCGTACATTATGCTATATCATCAACGTTTTCTATCTAATTCTATATTATCCACGTTTTTTACAATATTATATATCATCTATGTTTAGTACGCCATCATATATTTTCTACATTTTTACATTATTGTATATCAACTAAGTTTTGTACATTATTAGATATCATCCACGTTTTGTACATTATTATATATTACATACGTTTTGTAAATCATTATATATAATCAATTTTATGCACTTTATCATATTATATTTACCTTTTGTACATAATCATATATTATCTACTTTTTGTGCATTATTGTATAATATCTATGTTTTTTGTATTATCATATACCATCAAAGTGTTGTACATTATTATATATTCTCTACGATTTGTGGAGTATTATATATCATCTTCGTTTCGTAAAATATTTCATATTATCTACGTTTTGTACATTATTCTATATAATCTACGTTTTGTATATATTTTATATCATCTAGGTTCTATGCATTACTATGTAGTAATTTCGTTGTCTACAGTGTTATGTATTATCAACGTTCTGTGCATTTTTATATAGTATTTACTTTTAGTATATTATGGTACATTTTCTACTTTTGTACATTTTTTAATCATAACTACATTGTATCATTTCTTGTATATTACTTAGGTTTTCCACAGTATTATGTATGTTTTGCACATTATTATATATCATCTACGTTTTGTGCATTATTTCATATTATCTACGTCTTGTACATCATCATTTTTCCTCTACGTTTTATATCATTCTATATCATCTAAGTTTTGAACATTATCATATACGATGTACTTTTAGTAAATTATTATATCTACGTTTTTTACGTCACTATATATTATCTACATTTTGCTTATTATTATATATTTTCTACGTTTTCTTACATCATTATGTATCATCTAAGATTTGTACATTGCTATATATTATCTAAGTTTTGTATATTGTTATATATCACTTACGTTCTGTATATTATCATATATTATC
This sequence comes from Panulirus argus, assembly GCA_038088735.1. Taxonomy (NCBI): domain Eukaryota; kingdom Metazoa; phylum Arthropoda; class Malacostraca; order Decapoda; family Palinuridae; genus Panulirus; species Panulirus argus. The sequence goes on along the minus strand of JAYMFT010239971.1, from coordinate 1,361 downwards.
AATTTTCTGTATATTACTATATATCATCTTCTTTTTGTATATTACTATATATCATCTACTTTTTTGTATATTATTGTATATCATCTACTTTTTGTGTATTATTCATTCATATCTACATTTTGTTGATTATTATGTATTACCTACATTTTGTACATTATCATATATCATCTACGTTTTGTACATTATTATATGTCATCTACGTTTTATATATGAATATGCATTATCTACATTTTTTACATTATTATATATTATATTTTTTGTACATTAAGTATTATGTACGTTTTTCAAGTTACTATATATCATCTACGTTTGGAACATCATTATATTTCATCTACTTTTGTACAATTTTATATATCATGTACGTGTTGTATACTATTATATTTTACTTACGTTGTTTACGTTTTTATATACTATGAACGTTTTGTACATTATTATATATTTGCCACTGGTATTTCATAATATATTATCTACTTTTTTTTGCATTATGATACATCATCTATATATCATCTATGTTCTGCACAGCATTATGTATCATTTACGTATTGTACATCATTATATACTATCTACATTCTGTACATTATCATTCATCATCTTGTTTTGTGTATTGTTATATATTTTCCACGTTTTGTCCATTATCATATAATATCTACGTTTTATAAATTATTATATATTATCTATGTTTTGTACATTAGTTTGTACTATCTACTTTTTGCACTTTGTTATATTTCATCTACGTTCTTTATATTATTATATATCATCTACTCATTGTACATCATTATATAATATCCACATTTTGTACATTATTCAATTACATCTACGTTTTATATATAAACATATTCTACCTATGTTTTATACATTATTATGTATTATCTAAGTTTTGTGTATTATCATGTATAATCTACGTTTTGTACCTTGAAATACATTATCAACGTTCTTTACATTATTATATGTTATCTCCGTTTTGCATATTAATATATATCATATACATTTTATATGTTATTGTATTTTATCAACGTTTTGTTCAATATTATGTATCATCTAGGTTTTGTACATTATTTTATATTATCTACGTTTCTCAAGTGCTGTATACGATCTAAGTCTTCTACTTTGTTATATATCATCTGCATCTTATATATTATTACGTATTATTTAAGTTATGTACATAACTATATATTATCTACGTTTTGCACATGATCACTTAATATATAAGTTTTTACATTACTATACACTGTCTACGTTTTGTGCATTATTATATTACATCTACTTTCTTTACGTTATTATATATCTTGACCTCCTGTCGTTTTCTCTTATACATCTCCCAGTCATTTGCACTCCTTCCTTGTAAGTATCGTCCAAATGCC
>JAYMFT010239960.1:0-11067 GCA_038088735.1 Panulirus argus | reverse complement strand
GTGTGTGTGTGTGTGTGTGTGTGTGTGTGTGTGTATGTATGTATGTATGTATGTGATTATTCTAGTTACGTGGAGAGTTTTACAATGATTTCTCCTCGTCTCTTAACCTTGTATATATAAGTACCAGCCTTTCCTCCTGTGTGTATAAACATACACACACACACACATACACCAGCCGAAGACAGGCACCCATCTTTTGACTAATTCCGTGGGGGAGGATGGAAACCTGGGTTGGGTGTGGGCCGACTGCCGAGTCAGAACTGATGAAATAATATGATTAAAAACAGATACAGCATTACGCAGAGTAGGGGGGATGGGAAGCTTATAAAAAGAGAGGAGCTGCTCTGTTCATGAGAACAAACACGCCAGAGCTAAACAAATCGTTCAATTGCACATTCTCACGAATCCCAGTGACCTTTGATTAATAAAACATGAGAACATTAAACATTGAAGCCGCCGGCCAATCTGAAAATAAACTGAAACTCTGCAGAGAGAGAGAGAGAGAGAGATAGAGAGAGAGATTTCAGTCCTCCGGAACAATGGACATTTGCAGGAAAAGTTGGGAGTCATGAATGGTGCATGTATGGCAGGACAGTGATTGATCATGTTCGGAGGAGAAAATAAACTCTCTCGCTGGTGAGGAACTAGGTGGTTCAGGGTCTAGGCAAAACGTCTGGTCTCAGGTAAAGTAATGGGGAAAGTTTCTGGTCAAAAAGAAAAAAGAGAGAGACGTATGCAGCCGACTATGTCGCATGGAGACGTCAGAGGAATGACTCGCGGTCAGATACGGATGGAGGCATTCTGTGTACAGAATCGGAATCATTGTAGACTTTTGATCCAATTAACAAATGGAATTAGCGTTGATGAAGAAGAAGAAAAAGAAAAAAAGAAAAGAAGAAGAAGAAGAAGAGGAAGAGGAGGAGGAGGAAGAAGAAGACGAGGAGGAGGAGGAGGAACACGAGCCGAGGACGTGTGTTAAGTGATATTGCCCAAGTTGTGTATGGTATACGTGATGCAGGCCAGTCACCCGGCAGTGGGAGGCAACGATATTGGACAGGTGAGACGGAGGAGATAAACCAGATATTCGCACGCCCTTTAAAGCCTCTTCCAAGAGCGTCGCTTGCAGCCGCGGGTGCACGGGAGGGGAAAGGAGCCGCGAGACACGCCAGACTTCGTTTGCAATACATCTCCATTATGCTATCTATTAGGGGGACGAGTGTGTGTGTGTGTGTGTGTGTGTGTGTGTGTGGGTGGTGGGGGGGGGGAGATGATAGCATCATCCCCTCAGGTTCCGCGAGGGCGTTGGCGCCGCCCTCCGGCAGGAGGAAAAAGGGGTCTGTCTCATAAGCCGTGATGACTGATTGCAACGATGCGTTGCTGACGTGATATGTGTAGGGGAAAAAAAAAATTTTCATCTTTCACGCGAGCACACAGCACGGGTCTTCGAGAGAGAGAGAGAGAGAGAGAGAGAGCACATTAGCACCGGCAAACACACACGGCCTGGACACTACGCTTGCTCATACCAACATATTTCATCATCATAACGTCTCTACTTTCGCCGTCATACAAACTATAACCAAGATATACTCATATTACTATTCTCACCGCACTTTTCTGCCACACTCACTATATCTTTCAAGAAATAACACTATACTTACCTTACTATATCCACCGAGGTATAACACCACATCCACCTCACTCACCATATCCACCTAGCCATAGCAGTATACTTACATTCAACAAGATGTAGCAGTATACTCAAACTCGCTATACTCCACCAATATATATCGATATGATCATTACACACACACACACACACACTGTCGTGGTGCCCGTCTCCGGGGATTCATCTGTTCCTGACATTTCTCAAAGTGACTTCGTAAACTTTAGCTTCCAAACTTTGCGACAGAAAGGATAACAGTGAAATCAAGATCAACGCTTGGAGCATCACCGTCCCTTCCAGTAGTCTATTTTGTTCGTGCAGCTCTTTTTAGGCAAATGATTACCAATTTACGTAATGTAAAATAAAAGAAAAAAAACTATCGTGATCTAAATTCCTGTCTGGTGTCGATGTATTTCAAAACTTTATAAAATGTGTTAGCAATATATTACAATCGGGTAATCTATAACATATCACATTATCTTCTATTACTATTAGGGCCTCTGATTGCCTTCATTTATAACTTCTAAATTATCCAATGGACATAAAAATCGTGAAAACGCTTAAAAAAAAAATAAATCCCGTGATTTACTCAAACATTTAATCGTGTTGATTTCACTAATACCAACGATGAATCAAAAATATAAAAGAACAATGGCACGAAAAAATACAGATATTTATTATAGTATTCTACCACCATCAGAAGTACCTTCGAAAACCATAAGTAGAATTATCCTACAGGGGTATAACTGGTAATGAAGGATGTTATACAACATTAATTACAGCTAATACCAGGATATATATATATATATAGGTCAAGCTCATGGGGGTTGCAGAGAAAGATCTGAATATCGTTTCTGGGTTGACAGCTGGATTCTGGATGGTGACGATTTTGGGAGGGGTGTTTTGGAGGGATTTTGGGAGGGACGGGGTTCTGGGAGATGATGAATTTGGGAGGATTCTTTTTGGAGGGATCTTGGGATTGTTAAGTGAAAGGACTGGTTCTGGGAGATGATGACTTTGGGAGGAGTTTTTTGAAGGGTTCTCTGGAGTCTGAAAACCATGAGACGATTAAGAGAAAAGAGATATCAGTAGAGTAATGGCCCCTGGAACCCAACCCAGGTGCTAGAGTTTAATCAGGGAGTCGTTGGAAATAAAATGTCACACCCCCGCCACAAAGGTTATACCATTTCACCACACTCCCACCTCAAACACACTCACTTGTCATGTCACTTGAGAGTTAAACTTTTACAACCGAGAGAAAAAAAATGTACGTTGTTTAATTCATAAAGTTTACAAATATTTATTTTAAGCATCTTCAATCACTCTTGGCAAACTGACATTCTCCATTCCCAGGATAAATGTTTATTTATAGTTCAAAGTCCTTGATGAATAACATTACGTAATCAAGTTATAAAACTGTATATGATAATCCTGCAGCATTATAAAAGCAATATGTCGCCTACACCGGTGAGAAGCGGCGTACCCGGCATCTATTTGTGGACGTCGGAGACTTACGGAGGCACAAAATTTACTTAGAAATCGTCAGATCATCAGTTCATGTATTTTTCCTTTTATGGGGTCTATGACAGGCCTCGGGGAAATCCGCACTGCAATCCTTACAACACAAGATGTCTACGGTCGAGCAGAGGCAGAGGAGAGAAGGAAGATTAAAAATACACTCCTTTAAGATCGAGCCACAGTATAGGAGTCAGATATTCCACTTGTCATAGTTCCACCTCCTCTCTCAGAGGAGAAAGGCTGGGGACAAAGAACGAAAAACGAAATCTACAGAGTAAAAATGGCACCAACAAACGGACAAAAAACATGGCGTGGAAGTGACATTTGTTGTGTACGTAATTACCTATTTGTCTTGAACGGTGAGGGAGTTTTATGCTCGTGTGTGTGTGTCTGTGTGTCTGTGTGTGTGTGTGTGTGTGTGTCTGTGTGTCTGTGTGTCTGTGTGTGTGTGTATGTGTGTGTGTGTGTGTGTGCGTCTGTGTGTGTCTGTGTTTCAAGTACATCAAAATTTTCTCAAAAAGTCCATTTCTTTAAGCACCTACTCCGCCACATTAATGATATAAGCGTCAAGTTATAATGAATATAATTTTGCTAGCCTTAAACACTCCGGGTTTACTATATGTGTAACCATTTGCATACGAGATTATAATTTTTCCCCATCTGTGTTAAGTTGCACTAATTCCATTGTAAGTACACCAAGGTTTCTTTTAAGTGTTGCTATAAGTGCACATCATGACTGGCTTCATCTCCAGTTGTCGTCAAGTGTACCACGCTAACTGAAGTGTGCCTTTTGCAAATTAAATACCCTGACTTTTTTACATTACCATTGTCAACAATATATTCATTATCTCTGTTCATTTTCAGCCTCTGGCTGCAGTTTAATCTAATCAACTTTCATTACCATTATTATCATTATTATTAATATCATCACTAAAGCATCACACTCTACAATGGAGGCCTCTCCACTGACCCAGTCAGCGGTAGAAGCAGGGTGGAGGAGGAGAACACCGCGAACAAAGGAAGGACAGATAAGGGAGACTGCAGCTGCAGGTAGAGACACAGCAGAAGCAGAAGGGAGGGGAGAGAGACAAAAGAATAGGACGACAACATATAGATATTGAGAATGGTATATACCTCCCCTCACTCGCACACACGTCCGCGCTAAACAAGAGACATGTGCGCTAACTATCTCCCATCGCCTGTTATTGGAAGAAGGGATGGAAGGAAACACAAAAAGAGGGAGACGAAGGAGGGCGAGAATGAGAAAATGAAAAGAAGAGGTAATAGATGAAGCAGAGGATATCTTCTGTAGGAGGCAATGCGACGACCTCTTGCCATCGCCATTCCCACTGAGGCCTCCAAGTCGGATGTACTTCACCCTGACCCCTTGACAATCATGCGGCCGAATCTCAAGTCGCGCGGAGATTAACTGAGTTACATTTCCAATAAAGTTAAAGCATTAAAGTGCGTAAGATCCGTCCAATAATTCTTTTTAATCGACAGGGCCAAGACATCAGCCAACATCGGTGGATCTTTCGAGAGGCTTGGACCAATCGAGAAGTCCACATAAGACATCTTAACCTGGCGGTTATTTCCGCACGGAAAGATAAACATGGGGACGAACAGGGGTCGATTCCTCTCTAGTCCGCTCTCGCGGAAAAAGTTGGGGAATTGAACTCTGGTCATTGTGTGAACCACCAGGCTGTTACCACCAGCCAGTTAAACCCACAGGAGGGAGCATGTCACACAGTCTCTAGTGCTTCAAGAAGTCCATATCCAGCGTCGGACACAACAGGAGGTGAGAGAGGAAGATCCCCAAAGTGCCTCTCGTGAAGTAAGCTCATCTTCTCCACCTCACACCGCGTGAGGGGACGCGTGCTGCTCTCAAAGTGCCCCGGGAAGAAAGTCCAGTCCTCTACCAAAAAGCGATCCGGATCCATCCGTGGCTCACGTACGTCCGTCTGTGATCGGGTTCCCTCCCACCCCAACCCATGTCGACACCAGGGCGGCCCTCTCACGGGTACTGCATTACTTAGTGCAACGCCGAGTCCACAGGCAGAGGGGGAGGCTTTCAGCACGTCGACGGCCGCTGCCAAGGGGGGGTTTGGGTTGGTGGGCGGAGGAGGCACTCAGCAACTGGCCCTCTCACGTCCAGCAGGAGGCATTTCAACACGCCACTCTCCGTCCAGCGCGATGGACTGCATTGTAGCGCACACACACCCCGCTTAGAATAGACCCACAAGAATGCTTACTCACAAGATGCACTCAACGAGGGAGCACCGTCACTCCATCCGAGACGCACTCGTCAGGCAGCATCATCCTCTCCAGACTAGACTCACCAGCGGCATCACCACGCCCGGAGACAGGCGGGAGGAGAGAGAAAGGGAGAGAGAGAAAAGACCAGGCCACGAATCCAAGGCTATCTTACGTCAATGTTCCGATCCACCCGTCCTCCTCCACTCCCTTGGCCTTTCGCACGTCATTTGTTTAAACAAACATGAATCCCATGACATCAAGAGCCGCAGCCGCTGGTCCTTCGTGATAGGATGTACGTGTTAATTTTCTGCTGGCGTTAACATCATCGTAAAAGCGATTTTAACACTACCATAACTCGGTAAACGCCTTTTCGTTCATTACCAGTTTCCCTAAGCGCAAAGACCGTAATCACTCGGCAGAAAATTGATTACATTTAAAGTATCATAAGCTTATGAACCACAATTTACTATGCATTCTTTTCTTTCTCTATTGACAGTCAATTATGGTGGAAATATGTCTCTTGGTCTCTAATCTTCATTATACTTCTAGAGGTAACACACCGGCCTACCAAGATGAGACATTCCGCCAGCTGCAGAGCGTCCCGGCACTGCCCTCCCCTACACACACGGACCCTTCAGTATACTACATGACCGTTCTCCCATCCATCGTGAGACCGTCACATCTTCATTCAAGAGGAAACTGTGTTGTGCATTCATGTCACCCTGTTCTTAAACAAGCGAGCATCACTATAGTCTAGACATGTATGGAAAACCCCCAAATATTCTCTAAACCAAAGACCCCACCGACCCTCGGGCAGTGGTGTGTCCACGCCTACAAAATTAACCATAAACGTAACTTAACTCGCCCACAGAACTCTGAACTTTTCCGTTTGGAGCCAAATGCTTTCATTGCTTCACACGGACACAGCGGCTTAAACTCCGATACCTAAATCATCCCTACACTGTCACATGCGGCCATTACGCTGTAAATTACATCACATGGATGGAAATGATTATCAAACACCAACACTGCAGATTATTTCACATGAATACAACTTTGTGAATTCCTTTGACTGACGTTGGTAATCACTTCCACGGGGGAAAAACTTTGTAAATCACTTCACCAAACACAACTCTGTAATTTACTTCGTGATAATAGCACAGCACTGTAAATTACTCAACATGAACACAGCCATATAAACTCCAAATGTACAAAACTTTGTCAATTATCTCACACGGTCACAACTCCATTAATTATGCCACATGGCCAACATGTATCCCAGGGCCTCACACATGACCACATCAAACTGAAATTTTCCGCATGGTTCCATCTATGTGAAACTGTTCGCTTGACCACAATTTTGCGAAACTGCTTAACTTGACTCTAGTCCTATGAATAAGCTCACAAGGTCAGAATTTTGTGAATTACTTTTCACTGCCACAATTCCACTAATTACTTGACATGGTTATCATTCTGTACATCATTTCGTTATGGCCACCGTTCTCTCAGTACTTCATATGGCCACCAATGCCTTAAAACTTCATATAATCACCATTCTTGAAATCATTTCACATGACAAACATTCTGTTGATTACTTCACATGGCCATTTCTGAAAAAAAAAATAAATTGATCACATGGCTTTTTCTGAAAAGAATTGTTCACATGGCCATTATTCTCTAACTCACTCACATGGCCCATGGCCTTCATCGTTAAATCACTTCATATGGCCATCATTTTGTTAATTATTTCATTTGGCCACCACTCTGTAAATGATTTTAACATGGCCACCATCCTGTAAATCACCTCACATACACACAACTCGGCTGAAGATAATTTCACATAAACACAACTTTGTAAATCACAATATAAGGATCAATAACCAACAATCACTTCGCCTGCTTTAAAGTTTAACTAAATCTCTTTCTCCACACGCGTAGATCAGAATGAATTATTTCACATCTCCAAGAATTTCTTTACATGAGCCAGAGAAAAATAATCAATACACAAACAACTCCTTAAATTACTTCGACTGTAGTTAGTTACTATCGACGCAGTTCCGTGAATTACCTCACATGCCCAGCGTTCTTTAAAAATAATTGACGTAAATACAGATCCGTAAGTTATTCAACATGACCACACCTCTGTAAATGACTTCACACGACCACACTAACGTAAATCACTTCACACGACGGTACTCTCGTAAATCGAGTCACATGACCAGACCAACGGGGCTCGCTTCACATGAACACAGAGTCATGGAAATTACTGCACGTAATCACAATTTCCTTTAACACGTCACACGACCACACTGCGGATTACTTCACGTGTGTGACAACTGTTCGTCAAACTCTATAAAAAAAACTCTCGTCACTCCACAGAAGAAGATGGAAAAGAAAAAAGACACACGATCAGTCTAGCAAACTCCACTCGCCACTAGCTTCTTCTCGGTAGATGGATCCGTGTTCTTACACACTTTCGCCAGAGGCCAAGCGCGGGCCCCAGCTTTGCAACACAACGGCGAGGAAGTCCTGAGATTGGCCGCGGCTCCTTAGAGGAAAAAAATCCCCACCCTCCTGCAGGTGGCCTCCTTCAGCAGGTGTGGCCATAAGGCGGTGTTCCCGCTGCCCACACACACACATACACATACTCAGACACACACACACACACACCTTCGCCTAAGGCTTTACCTTATCCCTGCAGACAAAGGTCCGACATATCGACCCACACACAGCCTGACATTTACCACTTATTGAGCGAGACTCCCTCTCCTCCTCCCCTCTCCTCCTTCTACTCTCCCCATCTCATGCGCCACCGTCACCCCCACCTCCACCACCTGCCGCCCTAAGGGGGAGGATAACCGTAGCCGTGAGCCATGTGGAAGGAGGGAGGAGGGAGGAGGAGGAGGGATTCCATGGTTGCTGTGTTGATGGCTCGAGATGATGAAGGTCACAGGAGGAGGCTGGTGAGGGGTCAAAGTGAGTTGGGTGGGTGCCATCGTCCACGTGGCACCACAACCACCCCCGCATCCCCCCCCCCCGTAGCACACGTGGCACCCACCTCCCCCGCAGCCCTCCTCCTCCTCCTCCTCCCCCAGGAGCTCCACCTGCCACACCACCTCCCCTGCAGCCCTCCCACAGGAGCCACACCTTTTTCTTCTTCCTTTCCTACATGTCAAACACCTCCCACACATCCCCGTATCAAAGAGGCCACTTTCTCCTCAATTCAAAAACAAAAAAAGCATCTCATTTGTGTCACAAATTTCTTCTTTTCCCAAAGGATCCGATTACTCATTAGCCACACAAAAAACACTCCACCACAGTCTTCTTGTTTCACGGCCTGTCCTTCTAGGGAGACCCCCGGCCATCGTCGCCCCTTCCAGCACGGTAGATCGTACGTCTGAGGGGATCACACCGGGAGGTGGAGTGGTAACATTATGGCCGAGGAGGGCGTGTGAGGTGGGCACCTTTACCAACCTGCGGGAGGGACTGACACACAGGGAAGACTCTTCCACCCCGACGCTTGGCCTCTCCCAACGACAACAGTGCCACCTGCACACCCCGTTACAGCATAACCACCCCCGTCGCCCGGCACTCCGCTGTCTCCTCCCCACCACCCGATCCACACTAGGGAGACTTAATGCCGCGTGTCCCCATCACTGCATCCACACGAGAGAGACCACCGTCTCCATACCACTGTGGGCACACTAGTGAAACGGTCTCAGGGGGCGGCACTAATCTCCCCACCACAGGATACACACTGGCCAGAGACTACGTCAGAGGTGTGGCACTGACCCTTGCCGGCAATAGGGAGACTACCTTAGGGTGCGAGCGTGGCACTGGCCCCCAGCTGGGACTGTATAACACGATGGATAAGTCACGCCCCGCTGGGTCCCTATGTGGCTTCCCTGGCCTTCAGCGGCCGTCATTTCTTCTGCGACCCCGACAGGCTACTGTTTTATCAATCTGCTGCCTCCCGGGTGGCTCTTCCTCTGCCTTGCAGCTACGACCGACCCTTAAGCGGCCTTTACTGCCGGTGACCAGTTAAAGCTATTACCGTAAAATAAGTTACCGTGGCGGTGAGTCTAAGACGGGTGGGGGGTCTGTCTACGCGGTGTGTGTGTGTGTGTGTGTGTGTGTGGTGTACTGTCGTGTTCACGGTCAGCGTCGTTCACGCTCAGGGGTTGAACCGTCGTGCTCTCAAGGGTGATAACGTCGTGCCCTTTGGTTACACAGCCGAGCTCAGGGGCCGTGCCGTCGTGACAAAGGACCGTACCGCCGTGCTGGAAGCACCAATACCGTCGTGCTAAAGGGTCGTACCCGTCGTGTTCGGGGAATTAACGCCGCCCGTGTCCCAACCCAACACGTCGCTAGCTTAACTACATCTCCACGACCAACAAACAACAATTCACTTGGGGGGGGAGAGAGAGAGAGAGAGAGAGAGAGAGAGAGAGAGAGAGAGAGAGAGAGAGAGTTAATACCAGCGACAGCGGTGGTGATAAGGACGACTTCGCTAGTATTATCCAACAGTGACTTTGGACCTTACTGCCTCCTCCTATATATATATATATAATCTGTCCAAGATAATCATGTTTGTCAACGTTAATGGACGAGGGCAACCGTCCTGGCCACCTGTGTATGGGATATGAACCAATTCAACCATAGGTGGACATGCTGTGTACGTATGTGTGTGTGTGTGTGTGTGTGTGTGTGTGTGTGTGTGTGTGTGTGTGTGTGTGTGAGGGAAAGGCATCAGGCGTCCATTTCAGGAGCGGAAGCAAGAGGCGCTGGGTACCAGGGTGATAGCAGCTGACTTATTGTGGCAGATAAGAAAACTGACTCGCTTGTGGTGGGTGGGTGGGTGGGAGGGAGGCAAGGCAAGGGGTCAGGAAAATGGCAATTTATTCCCGCCGGAGGAACTGGGGGTTCGTATGCGGCTGCATTTGGTACCAGGACCCGGGGAAGGTCGGGTTGCATAGCACAGCAGCAGCAGGAGGAGGCCTGATAAGGGGTCTGTCTACATCCTTCATCTTAATGCCGAGGGAGGAACGGGAGGAGGTGGCTATGCAGGGAGGATGGGGTATAAACACACACCCACACACAGAGGCAGACGACACTACTGCCGCCGGTGCAGGAGAAGCCAAGGGGTGGGTAAAGGCCACGGGATATTCACATGCGGAGGAGAGGAAGACACGTCAATCCACACAGAAAACGAGGACGAAAGGAGAGGAAGTGAGAGAGAAAGAGAGAGAGTGAGTGAGCGAGTCACGCTAAAGGGAGGAGACAGGGGGTCAACTTAAACAGACTGGGAGGCAAAAGGAGACAGACCAAAGATTCTTCGCCGTAATGAAGCCTCGTGCAAAACAATTTCCATCGCATCACACGCCAAGGGTACAAAAAGGTCAGGTCAAGGCGTGAACCGGACCCACTGGATGCTGGAGGGAGAGGGCGGAGGGAGGGGGTCATGCTAAACCATGCTAACATGCACGTGTCTCACCCAGGGGTCGTTGTTAGGCTGTTTAAAGGGGATGATCCAGCGGAAGGCCTTGTCATGAACTCTCTCTCTCTCTCTCTCTCTTATATATATATATATATATATATATATATATATATATATATATATATATATATAT
>JAYMFT010239950.1:0-11067 GCA_038088735.1 Panulirus argus | reverse complement strand
TGTGTGTGTGTGTGTGTGTGTGTGCGTGTATGTAGTTGTCACAGTAATGAGCGCGATCTAGTATTTGTTGATAACCACGAGAGATAATGGGCACAGTAAGTCCCTAGTGCAATTTAGAGTAATTAACACCCATCGTTAAGAGAGGTACAAGCACTAGTATCTCCCCAAATGATCTGCTGATCACACTAAAGTGCACTTGCGACTTGTCGTGTTCCATTTTCCCCCTGATGGTCATCAGCAGACAAAATACATGTGTATATCAGGAATAGACTGAAGCAGACTGCTGCTTGGGCAGCAGAAACGTCAGGCTGTGGCTGGCGAGGGGAAGACCGCTGTATTACACAGCTGAAACAGCAGAAGAAGACTATGTGGCAAGACAGTGCGATAACGCCAGATGGTCGCCATATTAGTCTAGACTCCCGCTGCTGCTGCAGCACTGTGTGTGTGTGTGTGTGTGTGTGTGTGTGTGTGTGTATCTGTTTCTTGACTCAGCAATACAGGATGACGTGGAGAGGTTTATGGGGACGGGCATTGGACCTCATAAACGAGATTTTGCTTTACCCATCTAATGGGAATTCGCATTCAGACTGCCTCTTTGCCTTTGTATAATGGCACTATACCGGAATTCATGCGGTACCCAGGCACCCCATCTTGAGCCCTACGCATATTGGATACTCTGACTTGACCAGTCAACAATACTGTCGATCCTTACTGGAGAAGTTCATGTATAACCCCCCCCCCTCTCCAGCTGCTTTGCCGCACTTCATCTTACGCAAGGCTTTCACCACCTCGTCTCTTTTCACCGAAACGCTGGCCCCGCCTCTCTCGCTCTCCGCAATACCTGCATGTCCAGTATACCTCACAGCTGCCACCCGACCATCTGACACATTCATCAGTCCTTCAGAATACTGAATCTACTTCGTCTTTACCTCTTCCTTGCGTGCTACTCATTTCTAGAGCTGCTTCATTCATGCTTCCATTTGTTCTCTTCTCTGTCTCACACTGTTCACCTCTTTCCAAAGCATTTGTCTCGTCCTTATTAAATTTTACCGATACTCTTTCACCCTGTCCCTCACTGACCCTCTTTTTCAGCCCCTGCACCTTCCTCTTGACTTCCTGCCGCTTTCTCACGTACATCTCCCAGTCACTCGCACTCCTTCCCTGCAGTAGCGCCCATACACCTCTCTCTTCTCTTTCAGTGGCAACTTTGACGTCCTAATCTCACTACCAATAGCCCTTTCCTGAAACGCCTGCGTCGCAACTTCCGCATGCCACACACACTTCACCCGCACGTGCAAGCAATGCTTCTCAAAAATACCTTGGGTCAAGCACCAGTTTAGGGGCACATTTGGTCTAGCTTTGGGATCTGGGTAGTGCTGTTTCGGAATCATTGTTTGGTATAAAGAAGGAGAAGAATAATTAAATATGCCGTATCATTAGCAAAAATGTGGGGTTAGATCATAATTAGATAATGTAAGATTTAGTGAATGAAAAGAAAAAACTATAATTTCCGAGATCTTAAAGATGAAACGTTTAGTATTGGGACAAATTTTCCTCGTGTCTTAAGCCCCTTGAATGATACATAGCCTTCCTTCCCTCGCATAAGGTGGCCTTAAATGTCGTGACGACCAGGTCACAGAAAGCCCGGCCGTGATCCCTAAGGGTCGTACCGTCGTGCTCAAGGCTCTCGTCATCAGCGGCTCCGTAGTTCACCACGTCACTTGACCTCCGACGTGGGAGACGACAGGAGATTCATAAACCTATGTTGTCAGTGACGACATCCAGTCGTGTTGGGTGGGGGGAAAATATCAAAAAAGAAACTTGCTCGTTAGCGACGCCGTTTGGAAATCTAGTACGGCAGTAAATCTCCGATTCCCCCCCCCCCCAATCTCCTGGGAGGCTGCCACGGACGTCCGTTTCCACACGGACGTGTCCGTTCACACGAGGCGTCCGTATTTATCATTGTTTTGATTCGCCAAGTTAGCCAAAGCATTAGGCTCGTGTTCCTCGATGACCCGTTTTCTGTTCGGTAGAATCCCTGTTGGCCTCCCGAAGATTTTTTGATATATTTTTATTTGTATATTTATACGATTCCTGCCGGAACAGACTGTCCCTTGGTCTCGTCATCGCCGTAGGAGAAGCCTTGATGGATTTGTTTATGCGGCGTGAAGGCGTGTTTAGTGCAAAATAGAATAGGAAGTTTTCTTTTAAGGGGTAACTCGAGCAAAATGGCTCGTCTGTGTCGCCTCGCGCGACCGGACCCTCTCTAGCCACGGGTGGTTTATGGCCTCGTATGTTTCGAGAATCGGGCGCCCCTTCTTTTTTCATTTCCTCCTCCAAACACACGTCGTTAGTCTTGTTAGTCATAGATTTCGTTTGACTCGATGGTGTTAATTAAACGTTAAGAAAAGTAGCGTCATCTTGGTGGCCGTGTTGGTTGGCTGGGGCTGTCCGTCCCATTCCCAGGGCTTGGCTTCCACATCGGGTGATGGATAGCGCCGTTCTCAGCGGCTGGGTCAGGTGTGCTCCTGGGGCTGCGTCTCCTTTAAATGTAGTGATGATGAACGCGACCGTGACTTAACCAGATGCCTCAAGTGTTTTGGGCTTCTGTCTGTACCTCGTCTGTCCATCCTGGGCTTCTGTCTGTCTGTACTACGTCTGTCCATCCTGGGCTTCTTCTGCCTCTGTACCATGCCCGTCTGCAGCAGTCAACGGACTCTGGTGGCGGTGAGGTGAGGCGAGCCAGAGGTAAATCGTTTATTGAAGCGAGGTCATTAGGGTAAAAACGCCATCGTTAATGTCTGGGGTTGAACATTTTTGCCTCGTCTGGGATTTAGTGGTTCCAGTCCCTAAAGATTTTTTTTTGCTTTCCTGGGTCGCGTGTCTGGCTCCGTCTGTCGCCCCAGAGGGCGTTGAGACGACAGTGTGTGTGCTGGCCTTGTTCTACGGACGGATGTGTGTGTGTGTGTGTGTGTGGAAGAACCCCTTGCACCAAGAGTATTAAGACTTCCGACGAAGGAGACATTTTATGGCGACACCAGTATTTTCTTTATTTCCTTTTTCACCTCCTCTGTTTCATGAGGATTTTTTTTGTGCTTGCTGACCCAGAGGCCAGGGCGGACCGTCTGTGTTAACATGACTGGATTATTTATCGGGAAGTGTTTGTTTGAGTGGGGTCATTGTGTAGAGGAAGGCGGGGCCCCTCCAACACGCTATAGTTGGGACGTGAGAGCAGGATGGGGCCCTCCACACACTATAGTAGGCGGTATGTAGAGTACGTTCAGGCCAGCAGAACCATGGAAGAGGAGGTTGGAGGTCGCAATTCAACCGTTGTGACGATAGTGTTGGTGTAGCAACGTGACTCAGTCGTAAAGAGGTGCGATACGTTACAGGGAACCTGTGGGTCACGTCATGTTAACAGCGAATGTTTTAAGCGTTCTCTTGTGGAGTAGTGTACATACCAAGTCGTGACAGTCTTTAGTCCAGTTTTTCTTCGACAAGGGTGGGCCGTTTTGATACCTGCTTCTTTCCCCACACGTCGAAGCTCTGGAACTCTATACCTTCCCATGTCTTTCCCAATAACTATGACCTGGCTCATTTCAAAAGACAGGTCTTTCACTTTCTCAAAAGTTCGTAAATACTTTCCCCTTGTCTTTTCTTTTTCCGTTTCATAATTGTCTATATTTCATGTGGACTTTTGTCCCTGACTGGAGGCTTCAACATAAAAAGGAAACAGACGTTTCGTCGCCCGTCCATATAGGACTTTGGGGAAGTCCTTAACGTCTCCTTCAGCGAATATTTGCACTTCCTCAGCCACCCAGGTTCCCCTGGAACCTCCCTGTGGTGGGAGTGACCACCTGGCGGTAGAGTGGTGTACGAGGACCCTGGTTCGGAGTCGTCCCAACTAACATAAGAAAGAAGAAATCGAGGTACCTTGATATATAAGAACAGAGCACTTGATATGATTTTCATTTCATTCATTTACCGCGATGATTCTAGAGCTACAGTCCCTGCCATAGGGACATAGCTGGAGCGGACTGAAGATTGAGGTATTTGAGTAGCGTGTGCTGTAGGAAGTCTAAAGTGCTGCTGCGGCCAGTGTAGTCGGACCCTTCCATCCCATGTTCTCCACCTCCTCGTCTGTTTGCTTCGTGTTGTGGAGAGGAGTAAGTAGTCGTGTTGTTAAGGCTTCACGCGTTTCACGCCGAATGTAAGTAGTGAGACTTGTAAGTGGTGCCATTCTTTCTCCCTGTGGGATAGATTGCAATGGTCGGTTTTTTTTTTTTCTTTAAACATTTCCAGAGGCTCTGCATGCACCACAGAGTTACTGCCCTTCACCGTCACGACGTGAGGGGATATAGCCATACAGATTGGAAAATCACCCCCCCCCCCCTCTTCCCCCTTTCCCACCTCTCCCCTTGAAAGGGGAGAGAAGAATGGAATTTTTATTTAAGGCGCGCAGATGTTAAGGTAATCGGGAATTGCATTTGTCTGCCTGCCTTGCAATGGGTTTTGATACCCCTTGGCAACAGCAACTGTGGGTTGCCGCTTTTACAGTAGTGGGTTGTGTGGACTGTACCGTATTATTGGGGGGGGGGGGTAGGTATTGGGTCAGCTGGTGAGGTGTAGCTGGGTGTACCGTCTGGTGGTTAGTCATGTTGACGGTACCGGTACCGTACTGTGCTACGTCTCTTCTTTTTATATCAAATGACTGTTCTACGTCTTCTATCTCATTCTTGTATTTCCTCCTGACGATGTGATCATTACACGAAAGTGCACTTGGGAACTTGTCGTGTTGCATTTTCCTCGTGGTTATAAGCGTAGACTAGATCAAGCGTACCAATGTGATCTTGCATATATATATATATATATATATATATATATATATATATATATATATATATAATATATATATATATATATATATATATATACACGGAAGTGTGTATATATATACGTCTGTACAGATGATATCAGCTGTAGTCTTTGTTGAGGTCGGGGAGAGAGGGGGGAGGAGAGAGGGTGCGTGGCGCCAGACCAGATTACTCTGGCCAGTAAGACGTGGGAGGACCAGTCTGTCTCCTTCCCCTCCCCACCCATAGCAGTCTGTCTGCTGCACCACGCTCCTCTCGCTCGCCTCGAACTGACGCTACTGCTGCAGTGTGTTATCGCGGCTCCCAGGCAGTCGGCCAGCTCCCGCCGTAAACTATACACACTTCGAGTTTATATCCTCGCCATATTTGCATGATATGGAGGTGCTCGTGCCCACGGGACACATTTGATGGATGATAAAACCACGTCGTTTGGGAGCGAGTCTGCGTTCTGTAAGGCCGACGACGATGCGGCACGATGAAAAACAGCCGCTTCGAGGTGAGGGAGGGAGAGATGGCTCTTCGGTGCGGCAAGGCCCTCGCGAATCCCGAAGTGTTCGACATAACTTGGGGGAGGTGCTGAGGTCTTCAGTGGATTGGGATGTGGCCCCTGAATCCATGGCCTAATACAACATTTTGTCGGACCACACCCGCCCCCCCTCCCCCCCCAATGGGTGGATGAACAGCTAGGTTGACTGTGGACCGACTGCCTCAAAATCAGGATTCGAACCTATGCCATGCCCGTGAATGCGTCACGGTCAGGAACGCTATCCGATACACCAAGGAGGGGTCCTATACGACTCGTTCTGTGTTGTGGGTTCTGTCTGTACCACAGCTGGTGCCATGGTCTTTTGAGCCTGTGCTCTGCCCCAGCTGCCGCTTGTGTGCGCGCCAGCTGGGGGTTGTGGGAGAAGCTGGTCATGTACGCCACCTGCATCGTAACGGCTCTTGTGTGTTCGGTGGTGAGTCTGAGCCGTCCGTCTTGGACCATCGGCTGAGAACCACCTGGGTGGCGCGAGTTGGTCCCTTCGGCTCCTGAGCCGTAACGGGTTGGGGTGTTCCGCCTGGCCTGTGTGTGTGTGTGTGTGTGTGTGTGTGTGTGGTGTGTTCATCAGCTGCTGCTACTCCTGCGGCCGCCTGGCCATGAATAATGAACCGAGTTCTGAGAGAGAGAGGAGCAAAGAGAAGATCTTCCTCAAGGGCGAGCTTGTGTTGGCCCGCCCGCCCGCCCGCCCAACTCTGTGACCCGAGGTTCTTCGGCGTTCCAAAGTGGTCATTCCATTTTTATAGATCGACTCCGCTTGTCTCCCTGTGTCTGTCTGTCTGCCTGATTGAGGTTACCAGTGGCATTCTTATCGACCGACTGGTTGAGGAGATTATCAGGTCATATTCATTAGGGGAAGATGCAGACGCGAGTGATGTTCCATTTCTTAATCCAGGAGGAAAAGAAAAAAAAAATTATTTCGCTTTTCCTGTGTGAGTGTGTGTGAGAGAGAGCGAGAGAGAGAGAGGCGCAGGAAGCCACGTCTTTCTCTTCCTGGAAACTGGAACCCACTTCTAAACCTCGAAGCCTTCAGCCAGGGGGTTGTTCTGAACCCAGTAAGACAGCTGGGGTGGGTACATTGGCTCCCATATTCCCCAGGCCAAATCTGTCTCAGAATCTCCCTTTGTTGGCGGAGACTTCCCTGTTAAATCGACTCTTTTGTGTAAGTTCTTAGCCCTCTTGCTGCTGCCCCTGGCATTTATGCATCTTCCTTCGACTGTTAGGGGTTCTTCAGCCTTCCAGTCTCTCTTGTAGCTGAAGACATTGTCTGGTAGTATCTCCCTCCCCTCCCCTCCCCCATCGCATAATCAACGGTTCTTGCATATGGCTCGCCCCGCGTAACAGAACTGTTCCTGTTTGCATAACGCAAGGAGACTTTACGTAAATATTTGCTCGCCACGCCTGGAATGCGAGGTGGTGAGACCCGTAAACTGGCTACGTGGGCACAGTAGATGGATCTAATTAATTGGGATGGGCTTGATTTGGGCATTCGCTTACCCATGCCGTCTCGGCTAACATAAGAGAAAAAGATGTGGTAAAACAGAGGATCATTGTTATGTAACACTTGTGTCATAACCCCATGAGTACGAGGGTACGACCCTTGAGCACGACGGTACAGCCCTTAAGCGTATGATGGCCTGGCCCTCTCTTGACCAGCGCCTTGGGGTCTTAACAGCCGTATACCCTAGTCCTCAAGGCTCGAACCCTTGTGATTCAAGTGGGGTGAGATCTGGAGTGTGGTTGACCAGTTACAGGAATCTTGTACCGTCTCCTGTGTTACTGTTTACGTGTATTTTGGTCCTCGTCTCTTCTTGTTGTGGCGGACCCTCTCCCTCTCTTCGCAGACCAGCAGGTCTTACGCCCCGTCCCCTTGAATACGTACCATAACAGCTGTGTTTCCCTCTCCTTTCCTCTGTCCTTTTCCACTACTAAAGTTTTCAGGTGTGTTCAAGCAGGAATTAAACTCTATCCAAAGAGACTCGAAAGATTCCTTTGTGGTTTCCTGTACCGCAGATTTTGTGGTGTATTTATCCTCTTCTTTCTAATATCTCCAGGGCTGAAAATTTATGAGAGATTTATTGTGATATGCTGGTGAAATCAGGATACCTTTAGCTGAGAATGGTTGGAATGTGGTTGGTAATGATCGTATCATCTCGCCTTGAGATTGAAGTACAAGAGAATGTCTCAGGGGAAATAGAGAGGTTGAAGTTAGTTGTTTCATTCGAGACGGTTGATAATCGTGGATAGACAACAGGGGGGAGGAAGAGGTCATGTCGAAGTCGATTTGCATACTGCAGGCTCTGTGGCAGAAAGATTGAGAGGCGATAACGCTGGAAGGGTTTTCCACAGATTCGACATGCCGGAAGGAGAGAGGTTCCTAAGCACATAGGAGTGATTGCCATCCTCCCCGGGGTTGCTAGATCTCAAGATTAAACTTGAGACGAGAGCAGAGTCAAACACACACACACACACACATACCCGGGATGCACTTGACAGGATCCGATCGTGTTTCTGTACAGAGAGAGAGAGAGGTGTCCCGGAGTGCCCCCTTTTACGAGAAAGCGGAAGGACCCTGAACCAGTTCTGACTACAACGACTTCAGCCAGTGTGAACGACTGACAACCGTCGGGTGTTGAACAGGATCACTGTTCCATACTCATGGATTGCTTCCATATTTTTACGAAAGAATTGATTTTTTGATATTTTTTGTCGACCTTTTTCTTTTATATATATATTTTTCCTTTTTTTTCATAGTAGTGTGTTTTCTACGTTTTAGCCAAACAAATAGGGTTGTGGATTTCGGTGGGAAAAGGTCGAGCAAATTCACCGGGACTTGTGGAACTCGTTTGAAAAGAGTGCAGTTGCAAAAACCATGTTGAACACATCATCGTCCGCCATGCATGTTTCGCACGCCGACTGTGGACGTGGGTTCGTTCATGACACGGCTTCCGCATCGCTGGTGTCCGGTGGCTGCAGTCTCGAAAAAAAAACATGCAAACTTCAGAACGTATGGGTTCGAGTCCTAGTTACGGCAGTCGGTCCACAGTCAACCCAGCTGTTCATCCACACCCCCTAGGGTTTGGTTGATAGAATGGGTACCAGGTTCAGGCTAGTATATATATATATATATATATATATATATATATATATAGCAAAAAAACACACACTGCTTCCCAAGGTGCTGGTCTTAAGGGAACACGCGTATTGCTTAATGGAACCTCGCCCGTAACGATCCTGTTGATTGTATTGGACCCAGTGTGGTCTGTGTAAAGGGACCGCATTGGCCTGCTTAAATGACCACGGTGGTCTGTTTTAAAAGGACCACAGTGGTGTGTTTAGGACCCAGTGTGGTCTCTTTTAAGGACCC
This sequence comes from Panulirus argus, assembly GCA_038088735.1. Lineage (NCBI taxonomy): Eukaryota > Metazoa > Arthropoda > Malacostraca > Decapoda > Palinuridae > Panulirus > Panulirus argus. Next base: position 2,285 of record JAYMFT010239950.1, on the reverse strand, counting down.
AGTGGTCTGTCTTAAAGACCCAGTGGTCTGTCTTAAAGTCCCAGTGGTCTGTCTGAAGGACCCAGTGGTCTGTCTGAAAGAGCCAGTGGTCCCTCTGAAGGACCCAGTGGTCTGTTGCTCTTTGGATATTCTTCTGTATCTCGTAACAGTGTAATTTTTTTTTTTTTTTTTTTTACCTCATGTTTGTCACCGTCACGTGTGACTCGCGTTCTCTGTTGCGGAAGGCTGGGGCGCGTGTCAAAGTATCCAGGATGTGTCAAGTGTTGGGCCATGAGGGGAAAGGCACCGACTCGTGTAAAGAACCGCTTTTCACCCTGTCGGCAAACTCGTCTTTAACGACGGATTGTGGCAAGCGCTTATATGTACATGCAGTCCAGAGAGAGAGAGGGAGAGAGAGAGAGGGGGGGGGGGGGCGACAGCTTCCGCTGCAAAAGTTAGCAAGACAGAATAAGGAAAAATAAAAAAGGCCCGCCATTGTGGAAGAATTTTCTTGCTACCTTTAAGACCCGTCACTCAGAGAGGGAGACGTGGGAAGGAAAAGTGATGCGGTTGTGTAAGGCATTGCCAGATGTCACCAGATGATGATGCGGTTGTTAAGGCATTGCCAGATGTCACCAGATGATGATGCCGTTGTGCAAGGCATTGCCAGATGGCACCAGATGATGATGCGGTAGTTTTAGATCAGAATCAGAGTTTTAAGAGAATCGATATTCGCTTAAGATGAGTGGTAGGTATCGAGAGAGATATTGTAAGTAATACTGCTGGAAAGATTGGGTCAGCCAGTTGGAGGAAAGATAAAGAGATAACAGTAGTTTAAGATGGGTAAATCTATTGGGGGTAGAGGAAGGAGATAAATATGAGAGATGATAATGTTTTAAGATAGGTAGTTCTATTGAGGTAGAGATAAGAGATAACATTATAGTTTTAAGATAGGCAGACTTATTGTGGGGTAAAGATAAGTGATAACAATAGTTTGATAGGTCGGTCTATTGTGGGGGTGGGGGGGGGGAGAGATAAGAGATAACAGACAAATATGAGGGCATGCCTTTTAGTGGAATTTGAACCTAAACATTGCAGTAACGAGAGTGGTTCCGGGCAATGGGCCCCATCCGTTGCCGTTATAGGTCCGTTGTGGCGCAACAGGCGAGTGAGTACTGGGGCGTTGGGGAGGATTGGGAAGGAGACGTCTCTCGTTTTGCGAGTAGGATTGCAAAAACACGTCCGTCAGCAGCTGCTGTAAAACAAAGAAGCAAACAAACGACAGCAATTATAAAACTTTAAGAAACAAACAAACAAACAAACAAACAGCAGCGACTATAATACTAAAACAAAGAAGCAAACAAACAACAGCAACTATAGTACTAAAACATACGAACAAACAGCAACTATAATACTAAAACAAAGAAACAAACGACAGCAACTATGATACTACAATAGAAACAGCAGCAACAATAATTACAAACAAACAAACAACAGCATCTATAATACTACAACAAACAAATATACAAACATCAACTATAATACTAAAACAAATAAATAACAGGAACTATAAAATTAAACAAATAAATAACAGGAACTATAAAACTAAAACAAACAGCAGCAACTATAATACTAGAACAAACAAAAACAGCAACTATAATACGAAAATACATAGAAACAACAACTATAATACTAAAACAAACAAACAGCAACTATAATACGATAAAACAAACAATAGCAACTATAGTACTAAAACAAACAAACAAACAAACAACAGCAACTATTATACTAAAATAACAAACAAGCCATAAAAACTCTAATACGAAAAAAGAAAGGAATAAACAAACAGCAACCATAATACTACAGTATACAAACAGTAACAACTATGATAAACAAACAACAGCAACTATCATACTAAAACAAACAAACAAACAAACAACAGCAACAGTAATACATCTGCGTTGGGCTGGGAAAATATTGAAATACACAGTCAAGTAATGTACAATATTTCTGTAAAAAAAAAGAAAGAAATGAGATGATGCGAGGGCGAAAACGAGAGAAAATAAAAGTCAACAGAAAACGAATATTTTTTAAAGCGGAACACGGATATAATAGAATAAATTGTTTGTTCCGGGTTTAGTATTATAAATTATGAGGAAATAAAAGCCTGCAGCAATGGCAGAGGTAAATTTAGCATTTGTTTATCCATAAAAGCGTCCAAATATTTTTGTAATTGTTAATAAATGCAATTAACTATTGTGATATTTTGTTCTTTTGCAAAGGAAATATATATATATATATATACA
>JAYMFT010239939.1:0-11067 GCA_038088735.1 Panulirus argus | reverse complement strand
CGTACCGTCGTGCTCAGGGGGGTCGTACCGTCGTGCTCAGGGGGTCGTACCGTCGTGCTCAGGGGGTCGTACCGTCGAGCTCAGGGAGTCGTAACGTCTTGCCCAAGAACCCACACAACATCCCAAAACCTAAACACATTCTACTCAGTTCTTTCCACGTTCTCCTCCTCTTCCTGTTACAAATTCAAAACCTTTTCTCAATCTGTCTTGCTCCCTCATTCGAAGTGTTTTAAAAGTGCCCATTACTTTTCTTTATAAGTGGAGCCACTGCAAAAGGCAGGCGGAATCCAGGTAAACAAATAACACACTTTTAAGTTGATTTCGTCTTTAGAATGATTTACTGTCTCTTAGTAGAGCTAATTACTCAACGGAGTGATTATGTATGTCATTAGGATTCCTCATTATGATCCTTAATTAGTCTGTATCTTTGTTTCTCTTTATTCTAATTATTCAATCCTTCCTTTACTCACTATTCTGACGTTCGTCTCATTTCTCGTATCTTTCCTCATCTGTCGCTCACCTCATTCACTCACCAACCCTTTTTACTCATAGTCTACTCACATTCAAGCTATCACATTCATTCATCAGTTATATCCATCCCTCCTCATTTTCTCACCCTAATTCATTTTCACTCATCCCTTCGCATCCACGAACCTCATAATTAACTCATAACCGGTTATTTTCTCGGGCTCCACATTCTCATATTCACATAACCTCATTTTTTGTCATTCTTGACTGCCATACTCATCATTCACCCTTATAACATTACACACTAACTCATCCTTCTTACCACCACTCATTTATCTACTCACCATCTTTTCCCACCCTTACTCACTCTACCATTTTATCTACTCATCCTCATACTCCACTCATGATCTGACTCCCATCCAAATAGCTCATATCTCATTTTCCTTTACAACCTGAATCATTCTCATTCACCTCCCTCATCATTTTCACACACTCATTCTTTCACTGCCAACATACACCCATCCCTCACTATCTTCCCTCATTACACACACACACACCTCATACAATGAAACCCTTTGTCGCCTCATTCTCATCCCTCATATCCTTCTCGTTCGATCTGTCACAACATCAACCCCCTCACAACGGTAACCTCTGCAACTCATAACTCCTCCTCATGGCCTTCCAAAACAAGTACGACTCGAACCCACTCTCAAAAAAAAAAAAAAAGTAGGTTTTGCACCACCTTAAACATTAAACAATTAATATTTTTCCTTTTCATATTTCAGTTAATGGCGTGGTGTTACCGGACTCCTACTGTTTTTGGTGACACCGCGAGTGGAAAGTCGTCTTCAGCAAGGCTAAGCCACCGCCGTCAGTTGAGGTACAGTCTCGTCCAGAGACTTCTCGCTATAAGGGAGTACCTTAGTTCCCTGCTTCAGATTGCAGCGCAACATAAAAGTTGCAGAAGCCCCATAATCGGGTCTTGGAATAATAATAATAATAATAATAATAATAATAATAATAACAATAATAGTAATGATAATAATATTAATAATAATAAAAATAATAATAATAATAATAATAATAATAATAATCAAACTATAATAACAGTAACAATAATAATAATAACAATAATAATAACAATAATAATAACAATAATAACAATAACAATAATAATAATAATAATGATAATAATAATAATAATAATAATAATAATAATAATAATAATAATCATTTCATTGACTGGAGTAACGCTAATTCAGTTCTTAACTAAGTCTTTACCACGAGAAATATCACTGAATCTTCTATTATTAAATACAAAAATATTTGTAAAACAAAATTAGTGAAGATCTATACAAACTGGATTGCTCTGTCTTACGCAAAATTTGTAAACAGTTCCATTTCCTGTCCATATAACATAAATCTTATGATAGGCATAATGCCAGACCCGAACAACAACACCCTCCGGCGACGCTTGTTTACCAATGGCGTCTTAGCTACGTCTCTTCCTCGTATAGCAACTGGCTGTTATATATCTCCTTCTTGTATCATCTCCCCTGATGATGTGATCATTACACGAAAGTGCACTCGGGTACTTACCGTGTTTCATCTTCCTCGTGATTTTATGCATGTGTGTGTGTGTGTGTGTGTGTGTGTGTGTGTGTGTGTGTATACGTGTGTGTGTGAGACACTTCCTGGTAGACAAATGAACTCGTGCCACCCGAGGCGGTGTGATTATTGTGCTCATACATGGAGGTGCTGGGGAGGTGAGGCGTGGGCCAAGCCAGGGTGGGTGTGAGAGTCAGACAGAAGGAGGCTATTGCCGCATCAGGTCAGGTTCCTGGTGGCCATATGGCTTTGTTTTCAGGCAGGGGTCCAATCCTTCTAGCAGGCCACTCACATAGATCAAGAGGAGCAGCGGTCCCTGCCTCGAACCTGTGGCACGCCATTCGTGACTTCAGCTCACTTCGAGAAGGCTACCACGATATGCATCTTTCGTCCTCTTCCACTAAGAGTATTTTCTATACACTTACGTAGTTGCCCCCACTTATTCCTGCCTATAGATCCAACTTCTTTACCAGACTCCTGTTCAGCAAACCGTCGCATGTTTTCTGGCTGTCCTGAAACAGACAGTCCTCCAAAGCCTTCTCTTTTGTCTACACCAGAGCTCACTTTCACGTAGAAGTCTAAGAGGTCCACTAAACACGTGGCCTCCTCAATACCATGGTTTCCCCTCTACAGGAAGTCATCCATTACTCTCTGGTTATCTTCCTAAACCTTACAGACCACACTCGTCAGGGAGACTGGTCTACAGTTCACTGTCTCCTCCTGGTCTCCCATCTCGATAGAAAGGTATGACGTCTGTCCTCTTCCGTTCCTTTGACACTATCCCTTTTTTTTTTCCGAGCGACATCTTCAAAAACATTTTATTCTGTTTGTCAAGTGTATCAGTACACATCTTCATCACATATGGAGGAATTTTATCAGGAGAGTGAACATTAAAAGGGTCAAGACCCTTCATGACTTTGTCTGTCTTCTGCAGAAATTTCATCCCACTGGTGTTGGGGCTATAGTGTTCCACTTTGACAACACGTTTGAACTTAGTCATTCAATTCCTGACGTACCCTTACGTCATCCTCCACAATTCCTCCCTCTGAAGCCCTCATTCTGATCAGACGCTCTGTAGCTGACAATTTGCCACCGATGACTTTATGGAAAAGTTTTGAATTATCGCCTCCCTTTTCTACAATACTCTTTTCAAAAGTTTCAATGTTCCACGTTTCTTATCCTGATACACTTGCTCAAGTATACCTTATACAAGCTGGCTGGCTGGAGTGCCGAATACATCTTCGTCACAACACGTTGTGAAGCTCCACAGCATTTTTGACAATATTTCCTGAGCCAATCCTCCCTCTTTCCCAACCTTCCCTTTTGAAACCAATCAAAGGTTTTCCATAAACTAACAGGAGTACTTAGTTCGTTATAGTTCGTTAAAGAGCAGCTAATCAGGCTCAGGGCTTCAGAGGTAAACCTATGAGAGGAGCTAGATAACGAATTCAAAGGTGATTTCATAGTAGGCGATACTACAGCCATAACATCAACGAGACGGAATGGGAAGGATGTCTTAGCAAGCAAGGAGATATCTAGAAATGACATTAACAGAATGCTAAAGGCTCTTGACCCCCACAGAATTTATGATCACGATGATATTTCACCAAACGTGCTGAAGATGTGTGTGCAGACATGCTAGATAAACCTCTTGAATTACATGTGTTCAAGATGTCGCTGGAGAGAGGCCAGGTGCCAAGGGAGTGGAAAGGGGTAAACGTCATACCTACTTTTTCTCTATAATGACCGACACAGCGCGGCCAAAACATGCCCTACTCAAAGGCCACGTCGGGTGGAGGATGTATGTACAGTGAAAGGAAGATAGAGTACAGATTAACCAGGGATCCGCAGGTGTATGCAGACCCGACTCTTAAAGGTGGAGAGGTTAGACCAAGAAGGCTGAACAAAAGGAGGAGGAGGATTCCGAAGCTCTCGGCTGTTCGAGATGCAAAGGAGGTATCGAAACGTCTAAACCTCGAGTGGCTGCTCTCCACATTAAAAACCGTGGGAACCAGCGACCTGTCATATGCCTTGCGTCCAAGCCTTGAAGGAGGTGGCGCATGCAAAGATCTTAAGAGAACAATGGCCAAAATAATACCTGTAGTAAAGAGAGAGAGAGCAGCAACATCGCGGCGCGCGGAAAGGGAAGATCGAGTAGAGGTGATGCCAGGAGAATACAAGAGACGGAAGGCATCTGATTCCACTCCGGATTAAAGAGAGGTGGAGGAAGAACCATCCAATATCTCTGTGCAGTACTCCATACCAGGGCGTGTGAAACCCCTGTAGATATGAAATACCTGCCGTCAAACGAATAATCACGGCACCTATACAACTTCCCCCAGCTTTTGAGGAACAGACTCAGCAGTGATGATTTTGTGGGTTTCCCAGAACAGATTGAAGGATATGGTTACGTTCTACATTCTAATATTCTTCCAGGGTTCTTGAATTGTGAAGATTTGAAATTGAATAGAGGAAAATGAAAGACTCTTAGACACGAGATATGGCAAGATACTTTTAGGCCGCGAAGAGGGTTTGCACTACAGACCAGTCCTCTAGACAAATGTGATCTATAAGGTACTGAAAAAGATAACTATCTGAAAAAAAGGGGTGAATTCCCGCAGAGGAGAAATAAAACGACTTTGGGGAAAGGCAGTTATGTGTAAGGAACTTCATATATTTCTACGAGAGAGTGAACTCTATTTAAGACAAAAGAGAAGGCCGGATGGATTGTTTGTATTTGGACTGTCATATAGCATTTAACATTTTACAGCATGGGAGGTTGATTTAGAGGCTGGATCACCAGGCGTGAATAAGGAGGGGAGACTCCTTAGACGGACAGACTATTACCTTAGTGGAAGGGTCCAAAGGACACATGTCAAGGGAGCCTTCTCGAAATGGGATGAGATCACCAGTAGTGTCGCCAGGGCTCTGTCCTGAGACAATTCCTTCTCTTGATCTGTGCGAACGACTCGCAAGAAGCTGTGGACTCCTAGCTGGATATTTTCGTGGATGACGCAAAGGTCATGATGGGTGTGAAACGCGCGGAAGTTTGCATCAACTTACAAAGAGACCAAGGCAGACTTCGGAGTCGGTCCGATGCATGGCTAATGAAGTTCAGCGCGAGAACAAGTAAAGCGATGAAGATGGTTCACAGGGTGAAAAAAAGGCCTCCATATGAATATCCTGTAGCAGGTGATAAGCTTCAGGATTATATGTGTGAGAGAGGCTTGTGAGTCGATATCGTCCTTAACCCGTCGCTAGAGTTCCATATTAGGAGACTAGTAACGGAGACCTGCTGTCTGTTGGCAACTGTTAGAGCACCATTCAGGTTTACTGATAAGGAAATATCCAGCAAGCTGTTCAAATCCTTCAAAAGGCCAAAAATGGACAAATGCTTCCCAAGCTTGGTCATCGCAGAGAGTGCTAACAGAGAAGGTCCAGAGGAGGGCAACAAAGATGGTACCAGAATTTAGGGAGCTGAGTTTAAGGAAAATCTAAAATGTTTTAAATTTTTCCATCGTTGAAGAAAGAAGAGTGAGTGTGTGGGGGGGGGGGGTGACCTGATCACAACATCTAAGTTTTAAAACCAATTTAATGACACCGTCAGTGAAAAGGTTTTTCGGAAGACAAGCAGAGGTAACGAAACCAAAAGCCAAGCCATAACACGAAATCAAGCGGGACTCTAGCTGAAAAAGAAGTAAAGAAGTATTTCAACGGAAAACGAGTAGCGGACGTATGAAATAAACTGCATGAGAATATAGTAAATGCGGTTAGTCTTAGGACATCTAAAATGCTACATGATAGTATAAATGGTTGAAGAGAAAGGGGCCCCACGTGGGTAAAGCTCCCGCTCCTTTCAGTACAAACAGGTAATCACACACACGCATCACGTCTTTAACATTTCTCTCAAACTTCTTGTGTCAAGCATTTGGTGAAGAACGGACGAAGGCTCGCCTGCCTCCTCCCTCCCTCGATCGTAACCTATAAATACACAACCATTACCCAACCTGACGCCCGCTGACACACTCTTTCGTGGTTGGCGCTGATTTACTGCCTCGTCCACGAAAATAAAAAGGGATAATTTGACAACTGAGTCATTCTAAACTGCTGTGGCGTCTCTGTGCGCCCTTCACATCCCGCGAGCTCAGCTGACTCCCTCTCGCCTGCATCTCGTACAGTGCACGGGAGAGCAAAGCAAAACTGAGATTCATCACGTTAATCATTTTGTAAAGGGGGTAAATCAGACAAATATTCAACGTTCCATAATTCACTGCATAAAAAAAAAGCACTCGTGCATCTGAGGATATCAAGTGGCACAGTAAGACTCCAAACAGCTATTGAAAAAAAAAGATGATGTTAACTCTAATAAATGTTACTTGGCAATGTCACTCGCATGAACGTACGGAAAACAAATGACAGTGATACCGTCCCCTGCACGTGGAAAAATGATAAAACAATTCTGTATAATACTGTGAAATACTGTCATCACCAGAAAGCATTCTGAAGTGAGAGTTGCCAATATACTGACTGACTGACTGGGGCACGGACAGAAAGCAGACAGATATACGTATTAACAATCAACAACCGCAAGAAATGTCTAAAACCACGTGCTTCCGGACAGCACCATCGCCAAATCGTTGGGACAACTGCAATAATTCTACTCACGGTCTAACATCACTCACGCACGACGTCCCTTGAAGTGGTGGTCTCGCTGCTGCCAACTTTTGCACATCTGAGAGGGAAACGAGAGCCCGTCAGGCCTGGCGGAGATGACAAACGCTGATGGTGTAACCTGACGCTCCTCATTAGAGAGCGTTAGTAAAGACCTCATCTAACCGAGCAAGGATGAGACGGAAGCCAGGTTATATCTGAGCGTCGTACATGTTAACATCCTAATTTAAAGATGAAAGAAGATTAAGTGGTGACCTGATCACAACCTTGCCGAGTTTCTAAACCTATATGGTGAAGTCAACAGCGAACTGTTTTTCGAAGGATACATGACAGAACAACCGGAAGACATAACATGAGATTAAGCGAAAAAAAATGTGAGAAAACAAATGAAGAAGTAATCTTACAGTATAATGGTAAATGAATGGAATTAGCTGAACGCTAAAAATGTGAACGTGGAGAGCATACTTAAGTTTAGAAACATGTATAATAGAGACATATCGAGAGATGCCCCCCTCCACCCACGAGTGTAATACACCTTACCCTACATTAAAGATAGGTAATTATAAACTCAGAGAATGGGGTCAAACAAATGATTAACTCCCTCCCCGTACTGTAGAAATAAGTAACCACACACACACACACACACACACACACATATATTAATGAATATATATATATATATATATATATATATATATATATGATGGGTGAACATTTCACAAACTATAAATCTTAAAACAGACTGATGACGTGAACAGTGAATAGTTCTAAAGGTGTAGGGATAGAGCAACCAGGCGACTAACATGAAACTGAACAAGAAACTTATTAAAAAAGAAAACAGATGTAATAGGATAAGAGTGATGAGTGAATGGAATAGACTGATTGAGGACATGGTTAATGCAGACATCACACACATGTTTAAGACCTTGTATGTTAGCAGGGAATTGTCAAGAGTGAAAAACTCCCTCCCTGTCATACAGTACAAATAGGTGGTTACGAGAGACAAGATTTGGCTGGGTGGATTTATCGTATACGGACTGCCAGAAAGCATTTGACACTATGTCACATGGGAGTTTGATTAAGAATATGGATCACCTGGTAGGAATAAGAGGGGAAACTCCTTCGATGGATATTAGATCATCTTAATGGGAGGGACCGAAGTACTCCTGTCAGAGGAGCCTTCTCGAAATGGATGGAGGTCTTCAGTTAAGTGCAGCAGGTTCTGCTCTAATCCTGATCTATGCAAATGACTTGCCAAAAGGTATGGACTCCAACCTGAATATGTTTGTAGAAGATGTTAGGGTCGTGAGGGATATGAAAAGTGAGGAGGATTACAAGGGGACCTTGGCAGACTCCAAAGTTGGTCTGATACATGGTTGGTGAACTTCATCCCGAGTAAATGTAAAGTAATGGGCGTGGAACACAGAGAAATATTCATGTTATCTAACTGAAAAGTGACACATAAATCTCCGTGTGAGAAGGATTTGTAACTTGAAATCGTTCCTAAACTGTCTCTTTTCATATATTTGAATAGCAATCACGTATATGGATAAAGAAATATTCGGCAAGCTGATCATATCCTACGTAAGGCCAAAACTTGAATATGCTACTCAGTTTTTGTGACCACGCCTAAAGAAGCACAAAGAGCTAATATAGAAGGTCCAGAGGAGGGCAATAAATATGGTACTAGATTGAAATAGCTGACTTATAGGGAACGGTTTGAAGCCTTGAATATGTCCACCACGAAAGAGGAGTGATGAGTTACCTGATCACAACCTTTAACTTTCAAGTTTAGACTGATGGCGTGCACAGTGAGCAGTTGTTCGAACGGTGAAGGAAAAATAACAGAGAACATGATATGATATTATTCAAGAAACTGAAAGGATGTACAAAAGTATTTTTTTACAATAAGTACAAGTAAACTAGACATATGCAATAAACTAAGGTTGTAAGAGAGTAGAAAAGTTCGAGATGGGGCCCTATGAGTGTAAAACTACACAATGCAAGAGATGGTGCCCCACGAGTGTAAAACTCCCTCCTCTTACAGAACAAATAGGTAAATAAAAGCAGTCTTTAATCTCAATTATCTCACCTACTTGGAGAACAAAAACAAATGTAAGCAGAGAGAATGAGTGCGGACCCAGACACCAGTGAGGCAGTCCACGTGTACACCCAGGATATTACAACTGATCTTCCTGACCCTGCCACAAGCGAGCGAACGTAAAGACTGATACTTTGATGACAATAATTCTGGTAAACAAAGTCCCCAGATAAGGCTAAGGCCCAACATATTTCAATAAGGCGAACGCTTTGCTCTGGCCGCCTAGCACTAAATATTTCTAGGTCATAACATAAACAAGACATCATTAGGTCTTACCCACTTGATATATTACTCTCTACAAATTCTTCCCTTTAAAGAAGCACATCTATTTAGCCAACCATATTTACTCTCAACAAACCGTCCTCGGCAAGATATGAGTTACAGCCTTAACACAAGAACGGCCCGTTGCCCCGCCGCCAAGATGGTCTACTACAACGCTTCTCCCACTGGTACATTTCATCTGTTCTCGAAAGCGGTATAGCATAGTCTTGCGCTGAGAGATTCAACTGTCGCCGGGGAGACGGTAGCCAGGTAGTGGGGCGTGTTGCAATATTTTACGGCTAGGTTAAACCACCTTCTGTACAGATGTATCGCTCAGCCAAGTGCAGTATACTGGAAGTGAGAGGAAGTTACCGTCTTATGAGTATTGTTTTTTCCTAAGTGAACCTTTGGCGAGTTGGCTGTTGTTTTCACACAGCAACACAGAAGCAGCAAGAAGTCTCATAACATGATTTGTCTCTTACGCCCTTTTAAATCCTTAATTTGTGGTAGAAGTTAAAAGGCTCCTTTCAGCTCGTTTGGTATAGACTTGACTAGTATTACTCTTATAAGTACGTTTCTTTTTTTCTTCTTTACCATTCATTCTCCATTATGATAAAACGAATCTTAACCTCTTGAGTACGTCTGCACAATACTAAGATACGTTGGTCTGGCCTTGAACGTACGTCATGCTTCAGGCTCGTTAACTTAAGCTGATGGGGTTCGGCACAAAATGGTCCCATCCCCGACTGTCGGCGAGTGAAACAAATCGTACTGCAACCGTAGAGTTTTGCGTCTGGCAGCGCGCGGAGGGGAACCTGCAACCGTTCCCGACAGAGCACACTGAACCCTGCTACGAACAACCTTGTAATACGTTAGTCCTTGTAACGAAGACCAGAGAGAGAGTCTAACAGCACTTATATGACAAAAAAATTGTTACAATGAGAGCAGCCGGAGTCAGCAATTCAACAGCGGTACCCAGGGACTGCTTCGCTTTAGGTGAGCGGGTTCTGGCTGCATGAGCGAGAAAACGCGGGAACAAATTTTGAAATTTTAAAACGAACTTAGTGATCCATCGTCAAGCATTATGAACATTAGACGATGGAAGTTATCATTTGTGAGTTTGATCAGAGTAATGTCGTTGTGATATTTGAGGCGGAAAACAATGTATCCAATTCATCAACATACATCTTTTTCTTCTTACTAGAGTAGGCTTTTGAGCCAAAGTAAAAGGTGCACATTCGATATGACCGTAATCATAATCATTATTAATAATTACGATCTTCATTACATGCTAACATTAGTACCACATTATTTATTATTAATCACAATGCTGCTTGAGCCCACTCGATACAGAAGTTGGCTTTCTAGATTTTCCTTGTGCAAGAAAGTAAATTCTCCGTGTTTGTACACACCGAGATTATTTTCAGCTGTCTCTCGTACGCTGATTTGTATGTTACGGCGAGAGAGCTTTACGCTCGTGATGCCTCGTCTGTATGTGTGTGTGTGTGTGTGTATGTTCAGCACTCTACATGCACCACACACGACCGTCCAGCGGTCATGTGTGTACCGTTCTGCTTTAGCCTGTTCAGTGGTGTCTGACAAGAATTTTTTTTTGATGTTTGAGCCAGTTGGAAAACCACTGTGCCCCATGGCGGCCATATTTGATGCATGAGAGGCATAAAATGTGGAACTTGATAGAGGACCACAGATTATTTCAGAACACTGGCTAAAGTGACCCAGTGAGTGGAACATGAGGAAATCTAGATGTGAAAAGTTTACAGAGAGAGGATAGACGAAGACGACGAACGCTACCAATAAGAATACCTCACCGGGTGAGCTGAGGAAGGATTCACCCACAATCCTCCTCAGTGACTGAGTCTGTCTCATGTTACGATGTTTTATCTCTCTCTCTCTCTCTCTCTCTCTCTCTCTCTCTCTCTCTCTCTCTATATATATAT
>JAYMFT010239928.1:0-11067 GCA_038088735.1 Panulirus argus | reverse complement strand
GGAACAAGGAGAAGCGGGAGACCAAATTGGAGGTGGAAGGATGGAGTGAAAGGGATTTTGAGTGGTCAGGGCCTGAATATGTAGGAGGGTGAAGGGCTTGCATGGAAGAGAGTGAAATGGAACGATGTGGTATAACGGGGTCAATGTGCTGTCACTGGACTGAACTCAGGCATGTGAAGCGTCTGGGATAAACCATGGAAAAGTCTGTGGGGCCTGGATATGGATTGAGAGCTGTGGTTTCGGTGCATTACACATGACAGCTAGAGACTGAGTGTGAACGAATGTGGCTGTTTCGACTGTCTCCTAGTGCTACCTCGCTGGCGCAGGGGGTGGTAATGCTATTTCCTGTGGGGCGGGATGGCGTCAGGAATGGATAGGGGCGAGCAAGTGTGAATATGTATGTGTGTATATGCATGTGTATGTATATGTATGTACTCTGCATATATGTGCATGCATGTATATATGTATGTGGGTGAATGGGTCTTTCTTTGTTCGTTTCCTGGTGCTACCTCGCTGATGCGGGAAACAGCAATCAAGTATAATAATAGTGATAATAATAATATATATATGAATGGAGTGATGAGAGAGATGAAAGCAAAACTAGGGAAAAGGGATGCAGAGATGGAGTGTGGCAGTAAGATATGGTGGCTAGTGGCAAGCCTGTTTGCGGAGAGTGAAGAGGAGTTGCAGACAGTTGTAAGCATGTTTTATGATGTAAGTAAGCAAAGGCAATTGAAGGTAAATATAATTAAAGCAAAGTAATGGTGTTTTAAAGGAAACAGAGTGAAAGTATAGATTTTGTAAAACCACATAGTGAAAGAATAAAGTGTACTAAATTATGCTTTGGATACGAGGGAGAAAGACTGGAAGATGTGAGAGAATTTGAAATCTAGGAGCTGTCTTTGGTAAGTGTGGTGATATGGAAGGAGAGATAAAGGAGAGAGGGGCACAGGAGAGAAGACTCATTGGATCCCTTAATAGAATAATGAAGGTTAGGGGTGTAAGTATGGAAGTGAAGGGAGGATCAAGGGACAGCATAGTCCTCCCAACCTTAACCTATGCAGCTGAAACATGGACATGGAATGAGGCACAGAGGTCAAGAATTCAGACTGTGGAAATGAGAAATTAGAGAAGAGTATGTGGTGTGACTAGATGGAATGAAGAAAGAAATGAAAGAGTGTATGAGATATGTTGTATGGCATGGAATGCAAAGTTAGTGAATTATGGAGTGGTAGAATGGGTGAAACAAAATACTTTGAGGTGGTTTGGGCATGTGGAAAGAATGCAAGACTTAGAGTTTACAAGGAGAGTGTATGATAGTACAGTTAAAGGTGTTGTTGTGAAGGAAAACCACCTGTGACATGGGCAAATAGGGTGGAAGAATACTGAAGGGAGAGAAATAGTGGAAGAATGCATGGAATGGTGTATGCGAGGGAGGCATGTAAGGACAGGGATAAGTGGAAACTCTATTGATGTGGCCACCCCTTGATGAAAGTTCCCAGAGGAAACGGGCATCAGAGATATAGATAGGTAGATTGCAGGCTTTTGATAAAATTAAGAATGTATATTGCATTTACATACATGAAGAATACCATTACTTAGGCTTGACTTTTCCATGTTCTTAATGATGTCAGTTGAGCATAATAGAAATTATGAAAGTTTGTACTTTTTTAATTTTCCATCAATGTATACCATAATGCATGGTGTATTTCTAGAAGATTTTTGGCAAAACATTCCATATGCATTTTTTTTTTCCATATATATTTGCCTTTTCCCGCGTTAGCGAGGTAGCGTCAAGAACAGAGGACTGAGCCTCAGAGGGAATATCCTCACTTGGCCCCTTCTCTGTTCCTTTTTTGGAAAAGCAGAAACTGAAGGGGAGGATTTCCAGCCCCCCACTCCCTCCCCTTTTAGTCGCCTTTTATGACATGCAGGGCATACGTGGGAAGTATTCTTTCTCCCCTATCCCCAGGGATAAATATGTAAATATGTACACATATATGGTAAATACCGATACATCAATCACTTGCAATGGGAGAAATACTATCAGTGTGTAGATAAACTGCATATGTATGACTGCAAGAGAACTATAACATTCATATAGTAAAGTAAGTGCATACATATTGCATCATATGGCAAGGATGTCTCAAACATCTAGCAGAGTCGGCCATGGAAATTGCCCGGATGAGCTGAAAGAGTATTTGTCCGTGAGTCTAATCACACATAAGTACAGATCTACTACATTGTCTTATGTATTATGTTTTAAAAAAATAACTCATATGGAATGGAGTAAAAGTTTTTTCTTCTTTGAAAAGTTCCCTAAAGGGAGTATACATAATACTTGGGACCACCAAAGTCAGTGGGTTAAAATGTATTTCAGTGACTGGGTGACTGATTTGGTGAAATAATTTTTTTTCTATTGGGTACAAATGTTTTCTCTTTTCATATCAGTGATGTGAAAACATATTATACAATTTGGATGGCATATGCTGTGTTATTCTAGTACATTCTGGCTATCTTTTGGGTTTTGTTGAATCCTTATGTATGTCTTACCATCCATTCATTTTAAAACATTCAAATTATAATCGATAAACCGAAGTGGTAAACTGTATTATTCATATATTCTACATAGTTCTCTTCAGTAGTTTCTTACATAATGAGTGAATTAAGAGTCATCTACATATCTAGAAAAATACCAGAAAAACAACAAATTGAAAAGAGTCTTGCTGAGTGTTAACGGCAATATTCAGCTCCAAACATTCAAAGTATAATCAGTAAGATGATACGTTAAACTATATTTTTCATGTATCTTCTACACAGCTCTCTTTGGTAGGTTCTTGCCTAATGCATGATTAATAATGATCTAAATATTCAGTTGAATTAAATTGAAAATTGCTTAAATAATCTGAAGGCTTACCAAGCATTAGAGATGATATTCACTTCAAAACATTCAACATATACTTGATAAAATGTTACAGTAAATTGTATTTTTCAAATAATTTTACAACAAAGCTCCCTTCAGTAGGTTCTTGCCTAAGACATGAAGTTATAAGCATATACATATTCAGAAAAATATAGGATAAAATATATCACAACAAGGCCTCACATGTATACTACTGTATACATATCAAATCTAGGCCTCGTGCCTAGCTGACTACTTCGTGTAAGCCCAGTGCCAAAACGTGATGTAAGAATAGTCCACTTTGAATAAAAAGAGGGTTACTAAATGAAAAAATAAAAAGAGGGTTACTAAATGAAAAGAGGTTATCACAAAAATGCTTAGCATAAACATGTTATAAAAAATTGACTGGATAGACATACAGAATTAAAGGAGCATATCAGCTAATAAATTATATCATAGTATGAAGTGATGTAAACACACATACATACATATACACACACACACAAAATCAAAACAGACAAACACAAACATTTGTGTATGCAAACATGTAAGCATGGACATACACTACAAATGCACCTCATTATTGATGACTGTTCCTTCATTCCTCATATACATACATTCAAATTAGCACACATGCTCTGGTGTTGATATCATTTTATTACAAAGGTATGATTTCACCACATGGATTGTGGGGAACAGTTATCACTCACAGTTCATAAAGAAGAGAACAGGAGATTTCAATGCCTATGTATCAATTATACAAATGAGTACTGGATGGGTAGTAACTTGGATAACATGTCTCCTGTGACACGACATTTGTAAGGAAAACATGTTGTTTGAGTGACGTATATCATTTCTGTCTGGAATATAATGTTTTTCAACAAATACTACAGCACATAAATTAACAAACACTTCTGCATCACCACTAGCAATGGACTGAATACTAATATCAAACTATTCATCTTTCTCCGCAAACACAACTATTAATAAATACACAATTATTCAACAAAGAGAATGAGACAAGACAAAATATGCTTTGAAGCTAACTTAATCCTATCAAGTTCATTCCTTCTTCTCCTTTTAAAGGTACCTTTCGCGAGAAATAAATAACTAGTCCTCAGCACAGTTGGTAACTGGATATTCGAAAGGTTTGAAATTTTATTCTAAAGTTTCCACATTTTGTACTACTTAATAATGAAATCATTAAGATCATTATTCTTCTGAGTTACCAATATCAACAATGCTGAGGAAATTTGTGAGTTCTTGGCATGTAAAAATATGAAATCTGCATTGGATAAGCAACCTAGTTACTAGTATATGAAAAATGAAAATCATCAGTTTCTGTTGTAAACAAATGTGGTGGATCAACAGACAAAATACTCAAATTTCATAATATTATTCCTAAAAACTAGAAAACAAAGACAGTGAATAACTTTTAAAGAAAATGTAAAAATTCGAAATATACATCTAAAATTATCTACAAACGTAAAAACCCTTAAAACAAATTATACGATGGGAAACTAAAATGCCAGAGATACTAGTCTTACAAGTGAATAAGCAACAAAATAATAATTTATGGCACATCCATTTAAATAAAAGCCTTGTAAACCAAAATTAAATAAAGCTTTACAATCACATATATGCCTCAACTGAAACACATGAAAATAATTAGCATGAGCTACAAAATAAAATAGGTAAGAACACCAATCTGCATCCTACCACTTGGAAATTATGCTGAACATGAAAAACTGACCCTTATTCACTTAAATAAAGATACTTTTACTTTTCAAGTATAAAGTTAAAAAATGGCAGACATTATGATTTGTTAAGATGTTTGTATTCTACAGTGATTCACAACAAGGTCAACAACAACATGACCAATCAATAACCTCATTAATCCCATGCTTTATATATTTCATCAATAAAAATACCTTAAGTCATTCAGTAGATTCTGAATGTTTAATCTTCCTGATTATTCAGAGTTCGTACATGTATCAAAGAGCTGACTATACACATCAGTCACTGTTCACTTGTCCAGAATTGATGATGCCTATCAATTTCATGAGTAAGGAAAACGAGATGAAAATAGACGATGCATATCAATCTGCCAAATACGAAAAAGAGTAGATAAAACATATCTTATGAAAGAGAATATTCAACATTTATCAGACTTACATCACAGGAGATGATTCAATGCACACTTTCTGTGGTCAAATGTGGGTACAAATAAAGGTTCAACAATTCTATCCACAGTATTCGTCTATATCCTAAATGACTTCTTCCACAATAAGGTAGAGTAGCTAATGCAAAACCTCCTTCATAATCTATTTTTGTAAATTTCTGTATATTCTTCCCTCAATACCTAACTTACACCCATGTTAGCTCACTCTGCCCTTCCATCTTACTTTCAGTCCTCTTGAAAACTACTCACTCCACTCATTCAAAGCAGTCTGTTACCGTTTCTCCATTTCCCTTCTGTTCACATGTCAGTAATGCCCTAGTAACCTGCCTTCTACCTTGTTTACCATTCCCTTCTTTATACAATATCTCTTTCTAGTCACCTTTGAATAGCATTTTTTATACTGAAGGTTTTCTGAGTTTAGGACAGGAAGATAATGGAGAACTGCTGCTCAACCATTTTCTACAGGTATTGTTGGTGACTAAATTATAAGGTAAGCTAAAGAGAAAAACAAACAAACAAAATAGTCTAATTTTCCACAGACAATCAATCACACATATGCAAAAACTGGATGACAGCTATTCTACCATGAATGTAAACACAGATCTGCCATGTTATTAGGCACATCAATATACTTGTCCACAAGGAGCAATCTGACTGGAAAAACAAGACAAAACTGAATAAATTCAACTTGCTTTGTATTGGCTTACACAGGAGTTTCAAGTGGCTCTACATAAAATATGAGTTCTTAAGTAATTATCTTACACAAACCAGAGTCATAAACTGTCCTGAGAAGAAAGCGTATGACAGAGCTAACATACAACGCTGGTCCACTGATATTCATAACTTAAATTTAGATTACAGACTTTAAATATATATCAATATATATCAACCATAAAATTTGTGTTCAATGTATGCAAAGTTAATGATACTTAAAATAATGTCATGTCTTCCAGTAAATGAACTACAATCTACTAACAACTTATAAATGACCTTGAAAGGCACAAAAGAAGAAGAGGAGTGTCATGAAATTCAAGAAAGTAGTGTAAAATTCTCTCCTGAGAAGACTGTGGATTCATTTTCATTCATAATACTCTTATATGAATATAAATAAATACACTTTTGTGTCTTCTCCATCACTTCTCTGGTCAGAATAGATATTACCAATTTGTTAAAAGGAAGCTAAAGACAGGATGTTTTTTGTCACATACTGTATAAATGTCTAGGTTAAAATCATTAAATGTGTGGAATTTTCATACTTTGCTTCAAAGTGAATCTTATGGTATGACATTGAAAATGGCTAATCTCTAACGTGGGGCTAAAAACAGATATCATGATACCTCTTTCTTCTCTTGAACAGTGAAGCTCTTCCTTCATTTGTCTTTCCCTTTTCCTTATGACCTTTCTACCTTTATGAGTCAAGTCTACAAACAAATAAGGAGCTCTGATTGATTTCTTCACTGCTTATGCCAAGTTGATCATTATAACAAGATAAAACTGCAGAACTGGATAACATATCAATATCACGCATTAATTCTAAAAGTTTTATCCCAGGTTCCTTTATACTTTGCTACTTCGCTGCACTTTCTCTAAACAGATAATACTGTAGGCTAGAAAATCACAAAATGTACATTACTTATTCTGATGACCTCTTACAATTCCTATAAGCCTGACCATTCTTATCAACATTTCAATACAAAGGATGATCAATGAAGATTTATAATAATCCTAACAACAACATCAGTACTTATCAGAAAAGAAACCAAGGATACCAGACATGAAGGTATAACCTGGGGTTGTGTGGATAAAACTACAAAGACTTAGCCTGATGGAATCTTCAAAGAAAATTTTGATTTTCCATGACATCAAAGGAAAACATAGACTTGGTAGAAAAATAGGTAGCACTGACTGCTATCACATCTTATCCTAGAGGAGCAGAGAGGAAAAGATACAAGGATATCCAGATTGCAGTATGAGAGATAGCACCTACATCTCTGACCACTTTATCTGAAAACAAACAAAAACCAAAGCACAAGACAGCTTGTCACAGCAGCAATGAAGGTCTTCTTAAAGTGAGACCTCTGGTTTGAAGAATATAAAAAAATATATGGCAGTGGAACTTCCACTCTCGACAATCGGCTTAGTTTGAAAGAGGTAATCTATTAACACAGTCAACCTGTCCATGACATGTGTGGTTAATGGATCTTTCACACAATCTGAGCATGATTCAAAACTGATATTGATTAGTTCCGGAAGGACTAAGTTTATCTGGCATGTGATAGACATATTACAAATATCATAAATACTTCCAAAATCCAGAGTACCACATCCCCATACATGTGAAAAGTTAACATATTCCCATCTGAAGGTAGATTTCGGGGATACATCTGAACCAAACTAAGGGTGTGAGTAATTCATCTGACATGGAAGAAGAGCCTGTTAAAAATTTTTTTATTTAAAATGATAGCACCTGGTTCTTGACAACAGTTTCTGGAGTTCATCCAAATAATGAGAGGAGAAAGGAACAGTACAGGATGAAGCAAAGGAGCCACAAGGTTCAGGAACTTCAGCAGCCTTAACTTTATGTGCAAATCACAATGCTCCTTGACTAAAGTCTTTGATATTCCTCTGTTTAGACAAGAAGCACTTGAGAAACTATTCTGAGAAAAGTTTGTTTCTTAATAAGTAAACATTTCACCATACTTACAACTGGGTATCCTTGTATCACAATACCATCCACAATTGGGTATCTTTGAATCAAAACTTTATCCAGGAAGACTACATTCTAATGCTGTATAGCAAAATTCCATGCTTTGCAGAATCACTGAAAAAATGCAAGGATACAGGGGAAAAGCTGAATGATACTCCGTGAAATTCATACCTTTCTTCAAAATGGAAGAGAAAGAAAAAAGAATTTAGGTCAACTGAAGTGAGAAAATTGTTATCTAATTGAAATATGCAGACTTCCCAGGACAATGAATAAACTTTCTATCCTTAATAAAAGAAGTATGTGGAATACAAACCTTAGAGAAAAAAGGCAATTCTTTCCTCACTTAAACAGTCTTCAAATGTGAGGCATGGACTGTCCCATGTCCCTTAACTTGCCTATGTAGCTGACAAATGGGATAAATTCATGAAGGTAATAATTTCATACCAGAAGGGAGACTTTGACCTGTGTGTATGTCAATGGAAAAGATTCTTATCCTCCTGAAAAAACCACCTTATCATTTTGTTTCTCAAGCACTCCTTAAAAAGATTTTGTGAGGATGAGAAATCTTATCCATATGAGTAATCCTATAAATCGCAGTTCCAGATCTTCATAATGAGCTTTCATAACAGCCCTTGTGCTCTTCAGTCATATGAACACCATGAAGAGGTTGTGATTTTAGAGGTAGATCTAGAAGCTATTAAATAAAGAGATAAATGTACAGATTCTGGATAAAAGGAAGAGCTCTGTAAGGGTTCAGAAACTTGTTTACGGTACAAAGCTCAGATAATTCAACGTCTATTGACAAAAATGACATCTGTCCAGCCAGAACATTAGCATCACAGATGGTTGATCCAAAGTTTGCTTTATATGCACATTAATTAAGACACAACACACAACAATAAGAGTATCTGTACTTTCTTTCTCTGATTAGAATATATTGCCCATAAAAACTATGGAAAATGGTATGATTATACCTGTATTAGTAAAATCAAAGCAGATCAAGTTCACACTAGCATCTACTGTTCAGTGCATTAAAAGCCATAAGGTGCTGCTATGTGGTGGTAGAATTGGGATACATGGTAGATCTTAGTTTACACATTCAGTAAACATTTATCAAGCTGCATAGTGATCTTGTTGAATTTAGTTGTTACTGGTCAACTTGTGATCATTTTGGGGTGGCCTGACTCCTACTTTTCATTTACTAAATGATTTCTGGTCTAAAATGATGTCTAGACAAGATTTTACAGTACCAGTAGTCTTATTTGCTGTTAGTTTAAGAAAGTAAGACCCATCTGTTGGAACAATGCCAGCCATATCTACTAAACTACAACCACATTTAAATAAAGTGCAATCGAGCATCATAAAGCCCAGTGGCTCACACTTTTTCTGTTCATTATCATTTTTTTCATACTTCATTGCCATTTTCTACATTAATGAGGTAGTGATAGGAACAGACGATGAAAGGCCACATCCGCTCACATCCATTCTCATGCTGTCATGTGCAATGCACTGAAACCACAGCTCCCAATGTACAATCAAGCCCTAACAGACCATTCCATGGTTTACCCCAGATGCTTCACATGCCCTGGTTGTCCTTTGACAGCATGTCGACCCCTGTATCATATTGTTCCAATTCTCTCTATCCCATGCATACTTTTCATCCTCCTGCATGTTCAGCTCCTGATCGCTCAAAATCTTTTTCACTCAATCCCTCCATCTCCAATTTAGTCTTCCAATTCTCCTTGTTCCCTCAACTTCTGACACATCCTCTTTGTCAACCTATCATCACTTATTCTCTCTATGAGTCCAAACCATTTCAACACACCCTCTTCAGTTCTCTCAGCCACTCTCCTTTTATTACCACACCTCCTTCTTACCCTTTCATTATTTACTCATTTGCACCCTCCTCTGTACAGTCTTATCTATAGCCCATGCCTAGCACCATGTAATAATGTTATGACTACTATACCTTCAAACATACCCATTTCTGCCTTCATAGATAACGATCTCTCTTTCCACACATTCTTCAGTGCTTCCATGAATCTAAAACATTTTATTTCCACCAATTTTTCTCCACTCAAACTCACACCCCCAACTAACATGTCCCTCAATCCTAATAACCCTAATAACCTTGCTTTTATTCTCGTTTACTCTTAACCTCCTGCTTTCACACACCCTTCAATACTCAGTCAACAACTTTTGCTCTTTTACATTTGAATCTGCCACCACTGCTGTATCATCAGCAAACAATAACTGATTCATCTCCCAGGCTCTTTCATCCCCTACAGACTGCATACTTGTCCCTGTATTCATTAATTCTGATCATCTAAAATTAATGATAACCACAGAAATATTATGCTTACAAAGAAGCTAGAGTCTGCATAGGCAAAAAGAAATATGAGTTTACATAGAGATAAGGTAGCAACTGTAAAATAAGGGAAATAAAGTGCAAAATAAGTATGGATGGACATACAGTTAATGATACCAAAATAATATTTGGAGAATTCATTTACCAAAGATTGTCAAATGGGAGTTGAACTACCAAGTAATGAACAGAAGGCAAGCACACAATGAAAAGTTTTGGTAAAATTCAAAGGAGTGGTACAAGCTATGAAATATTTCTGTAGGAGCAGAATAAAAAATAGTAATGTTTAAAAGGCGAGATGGATATCTTGAGAGTTAAATGTGGAGTTTAAGAATGCTAACAGGGTGAGGACCAGCAGGTGAAGATTTGATGATGAACAGATAAAAAAGAATGACAACCGTGAAATGACTGAGTTTACAAATCTAAACCTAAAAGAGGGTACCAAAACTGAATGAAACAAATGTTGGAAGTACAGTATTGTGGAAAGCCAGCTTAAGGAATCTCTGTGTAAACTGGGGTAAGTTATGGAGTTAGTCACGCTTAAAAGACATGGCGTATTAGGGGGAAGGGGAAATCTACAAGGACTATCCTGCATTGGAACTAGACTTGACACAAACACAACATATGTATTTCATTTATTTGTTATACTTGATCGCTGTTTCCTGCATTAGTGAGATAGCGCCAGGAAACAGACAAGAAAGACGCATTCCACCACATACACATATATATACATACATGCACATATATGCACAGTACATATATATACATACCAACATATAGATATATACATACATACACATACATGCACATATATGCACAGTACATATATATACATACCAACATATATATATATACATACATACACATACACATGCATATACACATGTACATATTCACACTTGCTCGCCCCC
>JAYMFT010239917.1:0-11067 GCA_038088735.1 Panulirus argus | reverse complement strand
ATGTGTATGTATATGTATGTATATATGTATATGTTGGTATTTATATGTATGTATTGTGCATATATGTGCATGTATGTGTATATATGAGTGAATGTATTTTTCTTCTGTTTTCTGGCGCTACCTCGCTAATGCGGAAAACAGCGATGAAGTATAATAAATAAATAATATGTTTATAGAATATTAAGGTAAATATGATAGATTTTATTTCTGGTTGCTCCAATAATTCATATAATGATGTAACAGATTTAGGTGATAGTCTTCAAGACTTTATAAGATTACCACATGATATATGATCATCAGAAACATTCATCTAAGATTACCACATGATATAAGGTCATGAAAAACATTCATTTGGTAATATGATCAAGACTGCTTCCCTGTATTCTCTTGTATTCAGTTTGTGATTCATTTGACAAAATCAGCCTCTGTTTACATTTCGATATACAGTGTTGAGAAGATCAGTGTATGTGAAGGATCAGTTACAGGCTTTTTTTCATTTCCATTTTATATAAAATACTTATTAGAATTGAGGTGTGATGCTTAACTAGGCTTTAAGGTGTATCTACTCAATTTCGTTTTCTTGCGAAGGTTCTCTTGCTACTTTAGTTCTAATGGAAAATGATTGAAATAGGAAACTGCCTGTGTGCCTGGGTTACATCAGTGTACAAGGTGTACTGAACGAATAATGATTTTATTACTTATGTAACTTGACTCACTCCTCATATATCATGTCATTATCATAGCTCCACCCACAGATGTTAGTATATCTTTAGCTTATTTCTTTCCTCAGATGTTTTATAAATAGGAAAATCAATATGAATAATATTTGATAGACTGTGGAAATTTGTGGTTGAGTCAGGGGAACTGCAGAAAAAAAAAAATGCTAGGGTTCAAGGATAACAGCAAATTTCTTAGTACCTAGGATTCTCCTAAGTGAAAGAAAACATGAAGGAATATTAAGCAAATGCTTACTAGTTACATGTAATTACTGAGGCATTGAAAGTGTTCTCTCTTTATCAGTGACTAGCATGATTGTAGTAACTACCCTCAAACATGTTTGACAGATACATATTGTATGCTTATGGGGAACAAAATTCACCTGAAGTATGTCCTCTCAAGGATCTGGTTGAAAATAACTCATTTTGTGAAAGTAGTGTCCAGTTTAGTATGATGATCTGGGGCATCAGTGACTTCAGTTTTTGTTTCACATTTTCTTGAAGGATACATGTGTATACTCTTTGCATTCAGTGTTACATATCATGATTAGAATTTTCATATTATAATCTGGCAAGGCTAAATTAGATAAACTTAAGTATGTCAAATATGATCTTCACAATTCAGTAATAAAGTCACTTACTGAGTACAAGAAGAAGCTTCTTGTTATGATTAATAGAAACGTCGCAGGATACAGTGCGAAGGTGGTTTTATTATTGCGATAACTCTCCATCTGCCACTCAAGCCATCTGCTCCTGTGATCTAAAATGTAGTTTACATTAGATATGTTAAGATGGTACTTTCATGGCTAGGTAAATAATCGATGCAAAGAGAAAAATATCAGAAATCAGGAAGATATGAAAAACAGATTACTTGAGAGCTTTATTAGTGTATTTTTTACTTGAGAGTTTTATTAGCTTATTTTCTTTCACTGGAGATCAAATAAATGATAGCCCCAGTTTTCATAGGCCTACATATTCCTGTGTTGAATACCCAAGACCTTCTTTGCATGCTGTACAATTACTTTGTCATTTATATGTAATGCCATACATATATATGTCACTGATTAATTTGAAGCTCATCTGGGAGACAGAATACATACATGAACTGCTAAAAGGCTAGGGTAGAGAGTCTTCAACATTGTGCAGCATTGTAAGCTTAACTATGAACTGGAAGTTAGAGTGATCAGTTGATTATGTGTTGTCTTCCATTCCAGGCGTCGCAGGAAACTGTGGTGGTATACCCTGGCGAGACGGATGGACAGGGACGTGAGGCTTCCTGGTCAGGCCTCCATATGTGGCTCCAGGGCCAACACTTTCAGAGGGGTATCCTCGTCCTCCGCTGCACAGCCACCATCCTCAATGTCTACAAGAAATCCTCCGAAGTTATCATTGCGGACTCAAGCTATATAGAGAGTTCTCCAAGGGAGGATGCCTCCACTGCTGGTCAGTCCCAAGACCCATGAAGAGGTTACATGTGCTGGCATGATGGTTCATGACATCCTGCTTTCCCATTTCAATATGACAGACATAATCTAAGTTCAGCTAAACTTGCCCTTATGCATTGTGGCATGTTCAACCAAGCCCTTTTGTCAGAATCTGAAGGGTATAGCACTGATGTGGTTAAAATTTGTGCGAGTCTGTGTGTGACTGGCCATCACTCTCATATCACATTATGAAAAAAGGATTTCCCTACATGTTAGATATAATCTTGAGGAATTTTCTTAATTTGCGAGAAAAAGAAAAAACATAAAAGATTCAATAGGACTACTAACAAACTAACATGGCAAATAAGTTATGATAGAAAATTGGCCTCTTTATGAAATAAATCCTTCAGTTTTGTTAATAGTGGAAGAGGATACATACATACCTTGCTCATAAAAATCATATCCATAACTGCTTCACAAAAAAATTTTGCTACACTCTTGCTCATACCCCTTAGGCAGGAATACTACTATCTGTGTACTCTTAGATTATTTAATTAACTAACCCTAGGGTCCATTTTAAGGGACTTTTACAGCTTCAAGGCTGTACTACAATCAGTAGCAAGGAGTAAAAACGTTCTCGGCAATATAGTACTTACTCTACCCCTTTTATCCAGTGAGTTGGAAGGCAGCCAATGACCTGCCTGGGTATCAGGAGGGTTAGTGATAGCTGCATAGTACATCTTTTCATACTTGACCACCGTTTCCCACATTAGAAGAAAGTGATTGAGAGGGTGAAGGCATGTACAGAGCATCAGACTGGGGAGGAGTAGTGTGGTTTCAGAAGTATTGGACATGTGGGCCAGGTGCTTGCTTTAAAGAATGTTTGTGAGAAATACTTAGAGAAATGCATGGATTTGTTTGTGGTATTTATGGATATGGGGAAAGCATATGATAGGGTTGATAGAGATGCCTTGTGGAAGGTCTTAAGAATATACAGTGTGGAAGCAAATCTGTTATAAGCAGTGAGAGGATTTTATCTTGGTTCTAACTGAAGGTTGGTCTGTGACATTGGTATGTGATGTCACTATGGTTGTTTAATTTGTTCATGGATGGGTTGTTGGGGTAGATGAATGCAAGATTCTAGGAGAAAGGGCAGATTATGCATACCTGTTTGCAGTCCATATAGGATGAGGGGGCCTGGGAAGCGAGTTAGTTATTAGCTGATGAAATAGTGCTAGTGACAGATTCAAATGCTAATGACAGATTCAAATGAGAAACTGCAGAAGTTGTTTCCTGAGTTTTGGAGAGTGTTTAAAATGAGAAAGTTGAGAATTCATGTGAATAAAAGCAATGTTATTTGGTTTAGAAGTGCAAAGGATCAGGTTAGTTGGAATGTGAGTTTGAATGGAAAAATATGGAAGAAGTTGAGTGTTTCAAATACCTGGGAGTGGACAAGGCAGTGATTGGAAGAATGGCAGCATAAGTGTGTCATGAGGTGGATAAGGGAGCAAAGGTTCTGAGAGCATTGGAGGAATGTGTGGAATAAGAGGTTGTTATACGAGAGGGCAAAAATGGGTATTTTTGAAGGTATGGTAATATATTTTTGGAGTCATGGGCTATAGATGAGGATGTGTGGAGGATAGTGTATGTGTTGCAGATGAAATATTTGTGGACAATATGTGAGGTGGTTTGACTGAGTAATAAAAAGGGCAAGAGAGAGGTATAGTCATAAGAATAGTATCAGTGACAGAGCTGAAGAAGTATGCTGAAATGGTTTAGATATATGGAGAGAAAGAGTGAGGAGAGGTTGACAAATAGGATATATGTTTCACTAGTGAAGGTGAAAAGGAGAATGGAAGAGCAAACAGGAAATGGAAAGATGGAGTGAGCAATATTTTGAACAATGGACGGAGAAGGGCACACACTGGATAGATTGAATCAGAACAATATGGTTTCCAGGAGGCAACATGCTATCAATGGACTGAATCAGGGTATTTGAAGTGGCAGGAGGAAACCATAGAAAGGTTTTGTTGGGCCTGGATGTTGGCAGTTCAGCAAGGGGGTGAAGTGAGTGGTGAGGTGCCTTCTGTTTGCTCTCCTCTTTCTCCCATTATTTCTAAACAACCAAAACAGTTAACCTCATCATAGCCCATCAGGTCTTCTGTTATTTGCCCTTCTCATGTATACCCAATATTCTCTTTACCTCATCAAATCCCTTTTCGTTACTTACTAACTTTAATTTCTCTCCCCTACCCACAACTTCTCTCAATACCAAATTCATGGATAGAAATATCATGATTATGCAATGTGTTTTATTCCTTCTTAGTTATCCAGTATTTGTACATATTTGGTTCAATATCCCATCATATAGATGAATTACCACTTCCACATATCATTTAAAACCTGAACATTCCACAGCCACTTTTTATATATTATTTCATGGAACTAACAACTAAATGCATAATTGATTTTGTAACAAATTTGTCGTTTCATGGACTCAGTATAAACTTTCAACTTACTTTCTTATTTATGATTCAAGGCTGATTTCTAAATTATGTTTTTATGTTTCATGGCTGATTTCTGAAGTATAAATAGTATTAATGACAGTATAATGAGAGGGATATTGGTATTGTGGATACTGGAGATATGATGGCAGAACATGGTAAGAGGGTATGCAAAGAACAAAATATTGTTCAAGGGAATCAAGTGTCTGACACACCGAGTGTTTATACAAGATTCTGGACAAGTGATCACTTTAAATAGTGGTAGGTAACATGGCACTTTGACGAAGAGTTTGAATTTTGAATAAGAATAATTTATTAGAAACACTATCATTTGGCCTGACGTATGTAACTGTAATCCATTTACTCTTGCAGGAGCGGGGTCATGGTCGTGCGTAGTGATGTTACTCCTGCTGCTGCTGCTGCTCGGCCTTATGAACACCTGAGGTTTCCTCCACAGTACTATCTTCATTCAGCAAAAGGCAACTGTGGTGGCAGTGTTTTATATAACTTGACCAGTTTGGAAACTCACTGCCAGTATGGGTGGGTGACAGTGGGGATGGACCACACTTCTTAAGAGTGCTGGGCTGAAGCAGGGATTTGGGGGCCACAGAGAATGGTACTATAGCCTTGGTTCCCAAGACTACATTTGCAACTCTCCACAAACAAGTCACTTTCACAATTGGCACTAAATAGAGAATATAACCTGTATTCACTAATATCATTTCTTACTTGCTGTTCATAAGCCAAAAATACACCAGAGTTGGAGTACCCCCATTAAAATTTCCATCATTATCACCATTAAGCCATCAGAATACTAGAGATATATCCTTTTGCCTGACATTGTACAAGATAAACTTATTGTCGAGTAAATAATATGAGAAAACAAGTAACCAAACAGAAAATGACCAGCATCAACAGCAGATTAATGGCAACAGGATAAGAATGACTAGTGCTAGAATATTCATTGCTCCACATGAGTAGCATCCAAAATCCATTGCTTTTCTTTATTCAGTCAATCTCGGGTAAAATAACATGAAAAATATTCTGTAAGTAACCAACGATAAATACTTTTGCAATGACTCCATTATTGGCTACACGCACTGATAATTCATTTACCAAAATATGAACAAGGGGTGATACGATAATAATCCCTGAGTTATGTCCAAACATCTTGTGAAGTACTTCAGCAAAAATGTCTAAATTATGTCCAGTTAAGAGTACATGTGTAATTACACACTGATAATTCCCATGTCCAGTCTAATTCCATACTAATCTAAATGGGATGGGACAATTGCATCCATGCATGCAACTTTTTGGGGGAATTAATTTTGCACAATTGGGGTCCCCAGTTCCAAGTCCAGTGGCTGGCAAAGGGTAAGGACAGCCAGTTCCCTGGGTACGCTAGCTTATTGTGCAATTCGGCATCAATGTCTGTACCCCTGCTTCTTCAGCAACATTGTTCTCACACAGACTTGGTCAGACTTTTGAAATTTGTCTTTACCCATTCCTATTCAGGTCTCATAGGCATGATCTATGCTCCAAATTTCCCCTTGATACTGAAAATATATAATTATCTGGCAAGATTTATTTTCAACATGAAGAATGTAAATTGAATGAGTTCACAGTCTTAGGACTTCAACATGATATTAAATAATAACCAACAATCACCAAATGTAAAATAATCATTCATGCTATAAGAAAGCAGAACTGAGACCATACCCATAAACACAGTTAAGATAGTAACTCTGTCACGTCATTTTGGTGCCCATCCCCAAGTCATTCCAATGCTCAGTAATTTTGAGTATCATGCAAATGATGATATGAATGTATTAGGGGTGATGTCTCAAAGTATTTTATACTTTATCAACAGTATGACCCTAATACAGTTGGATGTACAGCTGTAGTTCAACTGTACACCAGATATAAGAAATTTTATTTATCCCATACACAGAAATTTACAACAAAGCAACTATATCGTGTGAGATTTCTTTTGAAATCCTTATTATTGTAAACTAATATTTCTATAGACAATGCAATGGAATTGTTTGAATACTGTATAAATGTACAAGTGTGTTTGGCAGTTCAGAGTATCATTATCCAATTTATCCTAAGAAAGATATGCCTATATTGAAAAACAAGGAGTATGTTACATTTTCATATTTTCACAGTGGACAAGAAAAATCCCACTTCCCTCAGTTCTGATGGGAAGAGGAAAATATGTTTATTTTTCTCTTTTAACTGTGCAGAATACTGAAGAGAAAATTTTTTTTTCCAACTGGCAGTAAATAAAGAATGAGAAAAAATTGCGGCACTAAATATATAGTACATACAGAAGAGGAAAAAGAAAAACTGTATGCTTTTAACTGTGGTGGTAAATACAGTATGGAAGAGGAAAATACAAAAACCATATTTTTATTTACCTGTGGCAGTTTATATAGCATGGATGAGAAAAAAAAATTAACTTGTTGCAGTAAACAATATGGAAGAAAAAATATTTTTTCTAACTCTGGCATCATATACAGTATAGACAGGAAATAAAAAAAATTAACCCTAGTAGTATATTTAGTATGGGAGAGAAACTTTTTTTTTACTGCAGCAGTAAATAGTTGTATACTGAAAAAAAAGAAAAATGTTTTCTGATAGTGGCAGCTGATACAGTATAGATGAGCAAAACAGAAAAGTTTTCTATACTATGGCAGTTAATAAATTACAAAAAATATAATCATTTTTGTGATAATAAAGATGAAATAGAGATAAAAGCAATCTGTGGTAGTAAATATAGTATTAGATGAAAAATGTTTTTCAACTATGGCTGTAAATACAGTACAGAAGAGGAAAAAAATATTTTGCTCAACTGGTAGCAAATGTAGAATGGAAGAGTAAAAAACTGAAACTAATTTTTTTCTTCAACTGTGGCAACATATATAGAATATAAGAGGAAAAAATAACTTTGGTTTAACTGTGGCAGCAAATATAGTATATCTCAATTATTAAAAAAAAATGTGCCCTTAGGTATAATTCCACTGCAAGGTGTCACAGGGGGAATGATGTCAGCCCATCAGCGTTGCTAGATGTATATGTTACTGCAATTTTATCATGTTATGTAATATATTTATTTTGCATAAAATTGATGAAAATTTGCATTAAACAAACTTATAGATTATTACTGCACTCTTGTGGCATAAGAGTCATACTCCTCCATTTGACTTCTAGAGGGTAACTAAGCCCTTAAATCCATCTTTCATATGGGTGAAGCTTGAGGCCACAGTTCTCAAAACCATGCCAATGAAAGTGGATACAATCATAAAGGTGCCAACTTTAAAATATCAAATGGGCAAAAGTTGTAACTTGCAACAAAGTTCAACTTGGAGAATACAGCAAGAGAG
This sequence comes from Panulirus argus, assembly GCA_038088735.1. NCBI lineage: Eukaryota > Metazoa > Arthropoda > Malacostraca > Decapoda > Palinuridae > Panulirus > Panulirus argus. The sequence continues at coordinate 3,037 of JAYMFT010239917.1, read as the reverse complement.
TAAAGACGGGCCAACAGCAGGCAACAAAAACGAATTCTAAGGTATGAGGCCTGGGCTACAAATGAGATGATTGCAGCCATTTCCTTATGTTGGATGAAAGATAATGGCTATATAGAACATTCACATTTTTTAATGATTTTTTTTTAGAAACCATCACAGCATGGGCAAAAACATGCCCTAATTGTAGCCATCTCAAACAAAATGAAAAATAAGGTGTGCCAAAAAAAAAGCATGATGGGATTAATTCAGATCCCTTTTTGTGTCTGTGGACTTGCATTACCTTCAAATGACTGCAAATAACTGATGTACTCTTACAGAACACTGGCTGACAACTGATACCTTAACTTTTTCCACCCGTTTTAATATCCAGCTTACTTACTGTACCATTAGTAACCTAGAGATTTTTGTTATTCACCACCAACTCTGTGCCTGTGCATGAAATGAGAGTATAATATAAAACCAAGAGAAAGATTGAAAAACAACACTTACATCTCCTTCCCTATCATTGGAATCCATCACACACATTAACCACATTCCCCTCTGCTCACTCAATACCACACCAGGCTAACACAAAGGTAGTTGCATCATTTTTTGAGTAGTATGTTTTGCATGGCAGTCAATCATTTCATAACACCTTTAATATTTTCATTTTTGTGCACAACATGATAGCCTTTCCGTACCTAATCAGCTGTTTAAAGATTAAAGGTGGAAGGATTATGGGAAGAGACAAAAATAGGGGGCAACACAAGTCAATACTCATATTACTGGTCTCTCCACAGAAACTATGGGAGGCAGCAGTCAGCTGCATGTTGTATGTCTAAATCTTAGTTGCTGGAACACAAGCTGACAGCTTCATCCTAGCCAACAGAAAGGGATGGTTGAGAAGAGTTAATAGCAGAAGAGTTAATGAGGTAGAAGCCTTATGATTCCATTCTAGCTAAGACAGAGGTAAGAGAGGAGCCACCCCAGGTATGTAAGCAGTAATACAAACTGTGGCAAATATTACCTTTTAGATATGAAGTAGCTGCTCGCCATGAAATAAATTACAGTAACTAAAGGACGCCCCCAGCTTTCGCAAAGCAGATTTTGTGATGTTCTTTATGTAGGGTGTCCAAAACATAGTGGGGAATGTGATTTTATTCAACATGTTGGATGCTGCTGCAGAGTTAAATTGTAGTATTCTGAAATGTAATTGTGGGAAATGAGTGAGAATTAGAAAGAGATATAAGGAGAAACTAAATTTTTACATAAAAGAATTTAACCAATTTACTGCTTCCCAATCTGAAATGTTGCACAGGTCCAAATTAAGAGAGAAAACATATTTAGAGCAAGAAAAAGGAGTCATGGATTGAAAAGGGGAGTGGAAGTGAGCTAAAGTGTGTAAAGTGAAATCATGACTGTAAGACTGTACAGGAATTAGAGGCTGAATAATGATCATTTATGAGTAAATCAGGTAGAAATATATGAGAAGAGCTCAACTAAAGGATGCACAAATTATACAAGAAACAAACTTGAAATAATGTAAAGTTCACTTACTGGTATAGTGACAGCAGATGAATGGAATGGCCTTAAGAAACACAATATAAAGAGAGTTAAAGAAGTAAGAAAAGTTTCATGATAGTAAGGTTATGAAATAGGGCCCTGTACATGTTAAACCTTCCTCCTCAAAATGAATAAATAGATAATCACAGACACAGATTATCATCAGTGTGCACAAGGACTCAGAAGCCAATATCATCATCAGCTTGTTGCCAAAGTCCCATATGAGGAGCAAAGTAAAGGAGACAAATTGTCTGGTGGCAAATGTTAGAATATCTTGCAAATTTGTGGAATAGGAAATATTCAGCAAGCTGTTTACACCCAAACAAAGCCAAAACTTGAATAAGCCTCTCAAGTTTGGTCACTGCACCTAAACAAAAATAAGCCTCTCAAGTTTGGTCACTGCACCTAAACAAACCATCTAAATGAGTAGCAAAAGAATGACAGTACTACAGATAAGAGAGCCAAGCTACAGGTAAAGGCTAGAAGCTTTAAATTTCCCCAACATAAATGAGTGAGGGTTGCCCTTTTTACAACCTTTAGGTTTTTAAACCAGACTGATAAGAAAAAGTGAACAATTCTGTGAAAGATGTAAGGATAGAACAAACAGAGACCATATCATTAAATTAAGCAAGAAACTGTTTAAAAAAATTAATAATTTTCCATTCATGCTCGCCATTTCCCATAGGAGCGAGGTGGCATCAAGAACACAACAGAGCCTTAAAGGGAAAATTCCTCACTGGCCTTCTTGCTCTATTCTTTCTTTTGGAAAGTATTACTGGGAGGGAGGATTTTAATCACCTTCTACCACATGCAGGAAACATGTGGTCAGTATTCTTTCTCCTCTACCCTAAGAGGGAAAGAAAAAGTAGTATAAAATTGGTGAACGAATGGAAAAAGCTAAATGACGATGCGGTAAATGTGTTAAGCATACAAAATTTCAAAAGGCTGTACAATAGCAGAGAACATTCAAGAGATAGGGTCATTTACAACTCCCACCCCACACAGGAAAAATACATACCTAAAAATATGTAATTATACACAATGATATAGAGTGTATACACACAAAAATGCACACAGTGCATAGATACACACTATATAAACATTAATGAACTGTCCTCTTTCTTTATCTGAAGATAACTGCTTCTCCTACCTTAGCAAGGTAGTTTTAGGGACAGTCACACAAATACCTCACTTGCATAAATGGAGACCACAACAAATTACGCAAGCAACTGGTTTAAAAAAGAAACTCATTTGGTATATATTTGGTGGATGAGTGGAACAAACTGAATGAGGATATCATAAATGTGTAAATCATACAGAAAACATTCAAGACTCCCTCCCCACACATTACAAATAGGTACCTAAAAATAAGTAATTATATATCAGTGTGCTAAGAGGGGCAGCTGATGGGATGTCTGATCACTACCTTGTGGAGGTGAAGGTGAAGATTTGTAGAGGTTTTCAAAAAAGAAGAGAGAATGTCGAGGAGAAGAGA
>JAYMFT010239906.1:0-11068 GCA_038088735.1 Panulirus argus | reverse complement strand
TATATATATATATATATATATATATATATATATATATATATATATATATATATATATATATATATATACACACAAGGCATGCATAAATTTAGATTGTATGACAGTAGAGAATATTTAGGAGATGTGGCCCCTCGTACAGTACAAATTGGTAATTAAAAGGTGATTACAATCACACACACACACACACACACACACACATTGTTGGTCACCACAAGAAGAAGGCAAAATATCAGGGAAAGCTAGAAATGTGGATTAATTAGTTTATAACGAATAGAGAATTCAGGGTACTGGTAAATGGAACGTTCGAGTGCACTACAGGCAACAGTACAAGCCGCAACACTCGTTGTAGTCATGATATCGATATAGACTAAGGACGTGTACGTTATAAGATTTTCTGAGATGAAGGCTTTCCTCGTGCCGGAGACCTGGCTGGTGTTGTCATACAGTGTGAATAATGTAATCGTAAAGTAGAGGTAAATCAGCCATTAGATCACATGAGAGCTCAGGACTAACTTGTCTCTTTCGCCTACTCTTTTTGGTGATTCGTGATCTCTGCTGAGACCATTTACGTTCCATCAGCAGGAACACTGACTATCGTGTACTTCGTTTTCTGCGTCGAACTGAGAACACCTGCACTTGGCAACACTATACAAAATTCACGCTCCTTCGGATCTGATCACAACCTAATTACGTCGTAACTTGTGCTTGAAACACTCTACTGGTACTTGAGACACTCTGCTGTTGCTTGAGACACTATACTGGTGCTTGAGACACTCTCCACTTTCTCGTATTTCCTCGTCATATACTTTCTTGATTTCCTTCTTTTTCTGACAAGAACGAAATAAGATTTTTCTTTTTTCTTATAAAAGCTGATTAAAGTTCTTCAGCGTCCAGGCACTTAACATCCCACATTCAGATGTTATTTGGCTTTTATATTGATAGCCATGTAACTGTAACTATACTTTAGATTCCATTTTTCGGGAAGTCTGTCAACGGCTATATATTTCCGGATAAAATTCACCCATATTTCTCTGAAAATGGCCGGCAACGAAGTGGGTATCGTCTTCCAATATTTTCGTCTCATGTTGAACTGCCAATAGCCTGAGGTAGTGCTGTGTTATCTATCACGGTACAAACCTGAGAGTTCAACTTAAAGTGCATTGTGTTCGTCATTATTTCTGCCGCTATGTCCTCCAGCTATCCAGTGTGTGGGTAGCAACGAAGAGAGGAAAGTTTCAGAAATACGACCCAACATTTTGTCAATATTTTACTCGTTGAATTCTCTCAACTAAGCAAGCCACTGGCCCGCCCGCTCCACGTTCTTGTTTGACGTGACCCTCAATAAGATATTCTGTTTGGAGACGCCAGAGCAATAGAGTTCTATATATATATATATGTGTGTGTGTCTTGAGATAAATATAAGGGAACCCAGTCTCGAAGATTAGTCTGTTCACAAACTGTGCAATATTGTTCTTCATTTTGATTTCTGTTTAGATATTACGCAAAATCTGATGACAGAAATCATCGTTAATCAAAACTTACAATAACTTCCGTATATAGAAGATGATGAAAATTGATATTAACCACTTAAAGAATAAGAGACAAAGGAATTCAAACAGCAACAGACCACTTTCAACTACCCTAACTGGTAAAATCTACGCTTCCAATATCACGTGTCGCCCTTGCGGGTCGATCCTTCGGCGCTGTCGTCCTTGTGGGGAGAGAGAGATGTCATGTGACGTCCTGGCGTGAACTAAGATTCTGGGACGCGCTCGGTCGAATCTATAACCGTATTACCGCAAGGGATTTGGTGACGATACAATCCTTTGGTCCTCTTTCAATGGTCGGGTTAAAGTTAACGCTTCTCTCGCCTTGGCCAAGACCGAGTTTCACGATTGTAACATCCTGAACAAGAAGAAAATATCATAATAAATTCCTTACAATTTACCACTACTGCGTTGGCCATAAAAGCCCAAAACACTCTCACCTTAACTTGGTTAAAACATCACTATTCCCATCTTTGTGAGGGTTAATTCACCTGAACCCTCACAGCGGGAACAAAAACATATCTTCATATCTTCATTCTTTACACTCTGTACATGTTACAGCCTCAAATTCACGATTCACAATTTAGCCCAAAACTAACGCTTATAATTATTCTCGCTTTTGCTAAAATTAAAGCCTCACCACTCCCACTTTGGTCTAGGTTATAGTTTCATTCCTCATATCCTGGGAGTGATGAGCCTCATCCCTCCAGTACTTGCTAAGATAAAGCTCTACCCCTCTTACCACCATGGTTAGGATAGAATTCTGCCACTTGTAAAGCTTGACACTTCCGTTTTACCGGGGGAAAGACCACACTGCTAAATCCCAGCTTAAACATGACAAAGTACTACCATCGCCAATTTTCGCCTTCACACTTATATCTGACCTAAGCCTATAACACTAAGGCTTCACCATCCGCACTTCGGAGAGCGTAAAGCCACTCTCATCACTGCCATCTTGGCCAAGAAATAGTGATGATGTTACTCCCTTCATAGTCAACATAAAGCTACTTCACTACACTTCATCTCGGCCAAGGAAAAAAAAAAAAGTCACGTCACCACTTCTGTCTTAGTCACCTTGAAGTCTCGACCCCAATCCTAGCCATATACCATAAACCCAACTTAAAATTCCCACTATAGTCAGTTTGATTTCAGGTCATCATTCCCACTTTCCGCAGCATAGAGCAAGGTCATCACTGCCACTTCGGTCAGCATAGAGCCAGGTCGTCTCTCCCACTTTGGCCAGCATAAAGCCAGGTCAGCTCTCCCACTTTGGCCGGCATAAAGTCAATTCACCGCTCCACCTGGCGGCATAAAGTCGCTTCGCTTCTCCTGCGGTGAAACGTCCTTATTATTCCTCTCATTAAACATGATAAGAAAAACTTCATTAAGGAACACTAAAATCCCATTAATTCTCTTGTGATCTTAAGAGAGACTTTTTTTTTCTCTCTCTTTCGTGCTTTCTGAAGAGCTTTTCTTTCTTTAATTTTCACCCTGAAGGCCGAAGGTCGTAGGCTGGTGTGGCCTCCGCATGGATGGTTGTAGCTGGCCGTGGATGGTTGTGTCCTTGCTCAGTTGGTTGTGGCCTGTGTTTAGTTGGTTGTTGTATTTGGCCAGTTGCGGCGGATTCTGCTCGGTTGTGACTGGTATTTGGATAGCTATTGCCCTTACTTGGTTAGTTTTGCCTGGTGGTTGGTTGGTTGTGATTGGTTGGTTGATTGGTTTTGACTGGTTGGTTGGCTGGTTTTTTGTATTTGCTTGGTTGGCTGTGTGGCTGGTGTATGGTTGTTTGTGGCTGTTGGTTGGTTGGTTGTTTATAACTGGTGGTTGGCTGGTTGGCTAGTGTTTGGTCGGTTGCGTCCGGTTAAAAATGTGTGTCATCTTTTTCTTCTTTAAGTAAATCCTCGTAAGAAACTGATATCGAAAGAAAAAGATTAGAAAAGAAGAACTTAATTAATAAAGCAGCGTTTCTCCACCTTTTCCTTGCCTCATACTCTTGTTACACAGCTTCTAAAGCTAGCGACTTTAATTACGTGCCTCTTCAGACCCTTTACTCATGATGATTACAAACTGGTTCGTAAAATTCTCGGTAGTTATATAAGCATAGCGTACTACACAGGTATTCAGGGCGTTTACGGAGTAGTAGTACTGGTTACGCCTCAACAAGAATTACTATCCCTCTTTTGATTTTATAGGGTTAGTTAATCGTAAAACATTATTTACGAGTCCAAAATGAAAGTGATCTTCACCAGTAAATTCAGGAAAGTCGTAAATGCATTTTCATGCAGTTGAGAGTTGGGAAGGATAGCAATGGGAGGGAAGCATCAAATAACTCTGCTGTCTGTCTCACGAATGTAATAAGATTTTATCTTTGCATGGGTTGATATCAATTAAGGAAACTGCATATGTCATGCATCATATTTCGGTATACTCTCATATATTAAGCATCATATATATAGGTAAACTGTCATATTAATTTATGTAATTACATCATTTGAGGAACATACTGTACATGGCTGAATGTAACGAGAAAAAAAAAGAAGAGTTTGCAGGGCTCAGTAAGGCCTTTGATATGCTACAGTACACCGTTCATACATTTGGTGATACCTAACGTAAAGTATTTCGATAAAGTATTTCGACCATTCCTGTATACAAATAATTTGTGTTGGGAGTTAACTTCAAGAGACGAATATAAAATTCACGTATAGGATTTTTTTTTTTTTTTTTTTTAAGTTGAAGGCTCCAGTCACGGACAGAAGTCCACTAGAGCAATCATCGAATTAGGGGAAACTCTAATGCAGAAGATATATCAGGTGCGAGCGAAGAAACTTGATCTGTTATTTGCACACATAATTTCCAGGGTCAGATTTATAAAATGTATTCAAGGTGAATGAAGAGACTAACGATAATCAGAGAGAGAGAGAGAGAGAGAGAGAGAGAGAGAGAGAGAGAGAGAGAGAGAGAAGATAAAAACGCACCATTGCTTAAAAAAAATGTGTCTCTAATTCAAAAGCGTAAATCAGAATCCAGCACGTTTTCAGTGGCTTTTTGATCAAGATTATGGAAGCCTTAGTTAACTTTAGATAACTGTATTAGATCACCTCTTAACCTTCATTGTTTTTTTACCAAGCTCATTAAATTCAAGCCGTTTAGTTGGCTCACGTAGGATTTATTTCTCAGTCCGGTAATCATCTTGGTAGCTCGCCTCTGTACCCCTTCCATTCTGGCCGTCTTTTTTTCAAGTACTTTCTTCCTTGAGCACAGAATTCAAGGTCGGAGCGCACCAATGAAATGTAAAGAGGAAGGATAATCCTCTTTAACTTAAAGTCGAAGGTACTACAAATAAATTCAAAAATTTTTTTTCCTACTTTTCTTCTTTGAACTTATTTCTTTTTTTTTTGGGTTGCTTTACGTTATCAGATATTATTAAACTTGACTTTTTTTTTCTCCTCGTTTCTCTTTTGCAGCTCATCAGATCTCATCGCGTAGCTCGCCTTATCCTTTTTATTGCCAGTATGTAAAACCTTGCACTATCGATGCTAAAATTCTTTTGCCACCTATGAGCCTAGCCCATCAGTTTGTTTATGTCAGTTTGAAACAGCAGACGTTGAATTTCTAATGTAGGTTAATTTGCCCCGCATACATACATATATATATATATGTGTGTGTGTGTGTGTGTGTGTGTGTGTGTGTTTACATACAAGAATAAGAACTAGTCCCAAGACTGATTTCTGTAGCACACCGCTTGCTACGTCCAACCATTCTGAGGCATGACAATTAATCAGTACTCCCTTTTTGTGGCCGATCGACCTATTCCCTAACAACAGAAGTACAACCCCCATCTGAGTCATGTGACTTACCTTCTGCTTCTATCCGCTGATGCAGGACTCCATGGAACGCTTTTCCAAACTTTAGATTGGAGGTATCGACTGCTTTACTTTCATCATTTCAACCTTCAAAGAGGTATCTATTAAAAATTGTCAATTCGACACCCCCCCACACACACACAAACACACACACACACCTCCTGCGGAAGCATGAGAACAATTCTGAGAGCTGAAGTGCTTCCATTTGATAGAAGTTCGATTGTAAAAGTAATGGCAATCATTACAGGCGTTGAAAGTGTAGACAGTAGTGACATACAAGGAGTCAACAAGTCTTACATTTTACCTCTGTTGTCAATGGGAGTGGCAATTCTTCACGCATTGGCTGAATTGTGGATAATTAATCATAGATTCCTATAAAAAGGGAACGCCAGGAAACATGTGCAACTACGCGGATTGGTAAGAAACGTCAGTTCGTCACGAAAGTCATCAAACTGATCACCAGCTCGAAGAGTCACTTTGCAGCAGACGGTACGAAGAAGAAGAGCTCGTACAGGCTGTTTAGATAACATGGCAATAGCTCATCTATGCAAGAGAATCAAGTAGTCGCTGACTCTTTGTAGCAAGTGGAGTAGAACGCTGCCTTCGAGAAGCAACTGTTGGCGAAAGAAACTCGGTCAGTTCCGTGTCTGTGAAGGAACTGTTTTACAACCACTAAGAAGCAGACACCTGCATCCTTGAACACCCTCGTAACGTCACTCACCATGGTTCATCCACGGTGATCATAAAGTCCCCAGGCACTGACGTGGCCGTGTTGGCCTTAGGATAGAGTCATGACATCCCAGCCACTAAGGTTCTTCAAAACAGGTACGAAAACAGAGGAAGCGATACGTTATGTCGAACAGTGATTAGATATTCTTTGGGATCTGACGTCTGTGATGTATACTGATCTATTGCCACGCATTCAGTGTGGCTGTGATTCAGCTGGGGCCTTCCTTGGTCGACAGGGACAAAATGTTTGAAAATCAATGCAAAATGAACATTTCAGAAATGCGATGACTCGAATTGGCTGGTCTTTGATCCCAATTGAGGCTCTCCATAGGGATAATGAAGCGGCCGGTTATTCCCTATACGGTGTGAACAAAGTCCGACATACAATGCTCGGTTCAAAAACAACAGAGCCAGCCAAGCTACCACTATGCCTGGATGCATGTGACGGGCATATCAAACATGCAAATTACCAGGCAGCCCTTTGGCGCAACCGTTTGGAAGCGAGACCAGTCATAACTTCTCCGCATGGAATTGGCTGGGAAATCTGTGATGCCGAAAGGATTTTCACCCAGCGTATTTCACTGCACTCAATGGACGTCACAACACCCACAGCAGTGCCCGAACGTATCGGTTGCAAATGTCGAACATGTTCTGGTGGTCGCTGTTGCATTGGAGCTTGTTGGTGTGTCACAGATCAATGGGAAAACACATGACCATACCTAAAAACAGACGTGGCCGAAGAGGACAATTTAGATTTGGAATGAGCTGCAGTTCAGAACCAATACGAAAATTGATTTATTCTTGGATTTAGATAATTCTGATTAATTCGTTTATCATGTCGCAACAGCACATAGTTGAGCAGCCATGTGCTTTAATTTACAAGTTTAGAAGGTGCCATGGAATTTCCATCATAGTGTCAATATCAATTTCAGTTTTATACATCTTCAGACAGAGAGATAATTGAATAAGGGTAGGGGAAGGTTTTTATACCCAGCAAACCGGAGGCCGCGCCTCCCTAGGCAATTTTTATGAAATCAGACGGTGTCCCGACCTGACCTGACAAGGTCGGGCGAGGTGAGAACCACTAATACGCCCTGACACGTTGACAAGACGATCGAGTACTACGTATTCCAGTACAGATGTCATTAGGAAACGCCGTCTCTCCCTTGCTTGGTATGCACTTAATGAAGACGAGAGGAAGCACTGCAGAAGTCTTGAAGGCGAGGGTCCAAGTTTAGGAAAGTGTTGAAAGGGGAACGTAGAGTCCACTATCTGCAGAACCTTCACTTCACCGTGAAAAAAACAAATGTACGACACACCGCTGGAGAAAGTGAAATTAAGCACAGTTAGTACTTTCGTTTATTACATTTTTAGACAGAGAGAGAGAATTGAACAATATATGTATAATTTGTGTGCGCATATAACATATTTCTTGTCAAGTTATCTTTTTCTTTTCACCATCTCGTGTTGAACAATGATTCAGTTTTTCATGGCAGTAGTTAACGGACCTGTTTGTAAAGAACTGTAAATCCCTTGCCACACAATTTTTATGGGATATTGATGAAAGATAAAAGATTTTTCTGAGGGTTAAGGTCGTTCTTTAGTTCAAACTAGATTAAGCTGTGTTTTAGTCCTCATCGGATGTACTCTTTCACTCTCTCAAATGCAAAAATATAGTGCTGACACGATCTTTAAAGCTGCATATCCACTTCTAGCTGAAACAGACGGGATTGGGTATGTTCATTCATCTTTATAAACCAAGAAATGCTTTATAAACTATATTTAAGATTATTGCTCTATTGTCTTTTGGCTCAGTGATTTAACTTTGAACTTGTATGCGATGTGACCCGTACAATTGACCTGCAGAGAGTGTAAAGAACTGTTACCTTTTCCTTTCAAACTGAGTCATAAATATACTATACTAACAGCAAGATATTTCTGAAGGGTAGTAAATGGTGTGACAAGTGGTTCTGTTAACAGAATCAGTTCCATGAAACTCATATAGCCGTTGAACTTGAAGGTACCAACTTCTATCAAGCGAATGACACAGACTTAAACAAATGTGTTTTTTAATTAATCGGTTTGAAATCTACAATAAATCTTTTACTCCAAAAATATATAGAGAGACAGATTTACGTGTCTGCTTGTCTCCAGTAGGCTTTTATTCATTCTTATAGATCCATTTAGTGTCTCTTACTACCATCAGCACACATCCATCCCGGCCATCAAAAGACATGGAACATGGGGACGAATTTAGTGCATGGGTTAGGTAGTGACTAGGTCCCTGACAGAAAGCAACGTGTAGTCTTAAATGGTGAAGCCGCAGATTGGCTGAAAGCGACGAGCGGTGTGCCATAGGGGTAGGTCCTTGTGCCCATTTTTTTTTTTTCATGATGTAAGTCAGTGATCTAATATTGGGTTTCATAGCAAAGCTTTCTAAATCTGCAGATGATACAGATTTAGGAAGTTTAGCTGTAAATTGGTAATAGGGTAAAAATGTCTCAAAAGACATCTTAATACACTAGCTGAGTGGCCGGACAAATGGTAGATGAAATCTAATGTAGACAGATGTAGAACTTTACTCTTTGGAGCTAAGAATACAAGACACGACTGCCAAATATTTGGAAATCCGCTAACTAAAGTAAATAAAGAGAAGGATCTTGGACTTGTAATTAGTGACAATCTGAAGTATACATAACAGCATCTAGCAGCAAATGAAAAAGAAAACTGGGGATTAGGTTCCATAGTTAGGATCATGAATTATAAAATACAAGAATCAATTTTCATCCTTTTAAATGCTCTAATTAGACTAAACCTTGGATATGCAATCCACCTCTGGTCCCCAGGCTACTATAAAGATGAAAAGTTTGATTATTTGCAATGACGGGCAAGACTGACTCCGTCTCTTAAGAAATATGTCGTATACAGAAACACTAAAAAGTTTAAATCTCTTTTCTCTTAAGAATCGTAGACAATGTAAAGCACGAAATTTATTTCGAAATATAAGAGGCTACAGTTATTAAAACAAATTAAGTAAAGCTTAAAGGTGATAGATGTAACGCTGATGTGGGAAAAAGTTTATTTGCAAATAGATGCGTTGAATACTGGAATAAGTTACCAGCAAACGCTGGGAATGCAAAGACTATTAACGCCTTCAAAAATCTGGTAGACCACATTTGTGTTAGTTCAGGTATCTCTCTACTGAATGGACGCAGGAAAAAATATTTACACATATTGATTCTCTTTTCTCAGTTCATATATTAAGAATGAATATACGGAAGTGCAGCAGAGAATAAGGTAGTGAAGTGACATTTTATAGTAGGATCTCCCTTTCGTTGTATCCTGCTAAATTCCATGCAGGATTGCTTTATCAGTACATGTTTTTTCTTCCATTCTTTTTTTTTTCTGCTAGCTGTTGTTGCCAGAGGGATAGGAGGTTAGGGAGCCTTTTCAGTCTTCTATCCTTACCTCATCCACTTAGAACTGGAGGAGGTAGATATAAGCTCAGAATAGATAATTTAGACATGAGTTAACAGGGTCTCTGTTGTGTGTCTTTTCTATGTACTCCCATTGTACCTTATTACCACACTCACATCCTCGTCACCACGCTCCTGTTTCTGCCACCACACTCACACCTCCGCCACCGCACTCACACTACCGCCACCACACTCACATCCCCACAATAACTCTCCCATTCCATCACCACAGTTCCATCCCCACCATCACACTTAGAATTTGCACCATCACATTCTCAACTTCACCATCACACTGCCATCACCAACACCGCTCTTAGATCCCCAAAACCACACACCCATCCCCAACAACACCAGCCACTCAGTGTAGTTCACTGTAGGCGAAAAGTTTTTCCCTGGACACAAGATGAATAGATCTACTACTTATAAGTCTTTAATTGTCATATCACATGGGATATAGTCTTCAACCGACTGGATTCACGACACAGCTCTTTGGAGATTAAGTTTAGAACTCAATGGAGATAAGCACAGAAGTTTTCCTAACGTTTGTTATAGATGAATCCTGCCAGTACGTTGAGTGTTCTTGGCTGAACCTACCGTGAACTGTAACAAAACCAACCAATTAGAGCAGTTATTGTATAATTCTTTAATATTTAGATTTCTAAAAAGAACCTTGATGGAACGAAATGTTCTTTACCATACATGAAACATGTGGCTCTCTACTGTTCTTATGCTAACACCAACCATAATCGGCTATTCCTCTCCTAATACGCTATTGTTGCTAGAGGGTTAAATTCATACACACTTTAATGATGGAGTTGAGCGTGACAAATACAGTCATCACCTTCAAGAAATGTATTGGTCCTCTTTGAGTCTTTCCCAGACTTGCTCTGCTGTGTAAGTCTTGGGGGCATTCGCCGTGATTGTACAACTGCCGGGAACTGCTTGTTGAGGTCGAATGGAGCGGTTCTGACTCCCGCACGATGATAAATTTTAGACCAGTGTTCGTTTCACCGAGCAGATTTATTCCGGGCCATTTCTCTCACTTCCATAAAAGGTCGTCTACCACTAGCAGCACAACCTGATGTATCGTTCCCTCACCTCACGACTCATTATCAACCATTTCCTCTCTCTCTCTCTCAAGCTTCCAATAGATATTTCTCATAGCAATCCCTTTATTTAACACTTTCTTCCGCATTAGTTGGTTTCTGTTAACAATATGCGTTTAGTCTTTTTGCTTTTATATGTTCTCTTTTTTTTTTCTCCTCCCATTACGTCTTCATACATCCACCAAGGCTCATTCACATAGCAGATGATCTGTAAACTCATTTCTGTATTACTCTTCTCTGATTTGAGCGAGGAGTCCACCTCTTCGGGAATTCTGTCTCTAGAATTGGCTTATCTCTCTCTCTCTCTCTCTCTCTCTCTCTCTCTCTCTCTCTCTCTCTCTCTCTCT
>JAYMFT010239895.1:0-11068 GCA_038088735.1 Panulirus argus | reverse complement strand
TATATATATATATATATATATATATATATATATATATATATATATATATATATATATATATATATATATTCGCTTTTGTAACCTTGAAACAATATGGGAGACTGTCTGTTAGAGAGATAACTAAATATCTTTACCTTTACACATTAGCAGTATCACAGGCCAGATTTTCAAGCGACGCAGTGCATTTGTGCAATCTGCAACCCCCACGTACAGTGAGTGTGGTTGTGATACAATTATGTACACTTTTACCGTGTGCGACACCTTTGAGGTCGGGTGACTTACAATGACACCTCAACAGAGATCCTGGTGTCGATAGGCCCCAAAGGGAGACGTGTTAAGGACCTATAGATTTTTTCTTGAACTTGATGAGTGGGGAGAAGGGAGGAGGCTGGGAGGGAGGGAGGGAGAGAGAGAGTGGGTGAGGGAGGGAGGCAGGCAGGTGGGAGGAAGTGAAGGGTAAAGGAGTGAGAAGGAAGAACTGAGGGAGATACAAAGAAATGTCGAGTGAAAGAGACAGAAGAGGAGGAGGAGGAGTGAGGCGAAAGAAAGGGGGCAAAATGGACAGGCAATAAAGCAGACAATAAACGAGAAAGTAATAGTGAAAGGAAATAGTACGAAAGGAAATAAAAACCTGTCTAAACAAATGCAAGACACGACACGAGTACAGGGAGTGTGACACAGGTGTTAATGACAAGGAACAAGGTGTTGCGAGGTGTGGGTGTTAGTGTTGTGCTCGAGGCCCAGGGCGGGACGCGTCTCGTGTCCTTCCGTCCTGTGTGTTGCGTCCTATGATACACCTGCAGCCGCGGCCCTGACAGTCCTCTTTATAGATAAGATAAGAGACAAGCTATAAGGGTGTAACAATGGCTGTTATTATCGACACTTACGTGTGAATGAAAATTACTTCCGTGGGATTTATGCTGCCAACTAACAACTCATGTTGCATTGACCAGTGTATCTACGTCTGTCAAAGGACGGTTTGTCTGCCTCCAGTGCCTTAGCCTCCAGTACTCCAGCCTCCAGTACCTCAGCCTCCAGAGCCTAGGCCTCCAGTGCCTCAGCCTCCAGAGCCTAAGCCTCAAGTACCTCAGCCTCCACCAAAGTGTTAAATCAGCGCCTGACAGCCGGCGTCAGCAACTCTTTTGCTACTGGGATTAAGCACAGATGACCTGACCTGACCTGACCCACCTGGCTCGTGCCTCAGGTCACCCCAGGTCCCTTTCCATCCCCATCACCCTCTTTCCCCTTTTCCTTCCAGCTTGCTCCTGTTCCTTCCTTTCTATCCAATCATTTTGCCCTTTTCGACCTATAGAAAAAAGAAAATTCTACTTTACCCCTGATCATCATCGTATGTGCTTAGCTGCCATGCCCTCTCGGCTGGCCACTCCACACCATCCACCACGACCCGTGAGTCGACCTTGGGGTCACCATCTGTGTAGAGTGCCACCCTCTTCATACACCAGCCACCCCTCTCTCTACCAGACTCCGTCCCACTCACTGACTCCATCCTAAACATATATCTACACAAGGACATTTGATAATCCTGGGCAATTCACCTGGTCACCCAAAACGAAAGGTACAGAACTGGAGATAGAAGCGTATATCAAAGGCATCGTGATATAAGTGTTAGGTGCTCTAAGCAAATGATTAACAGTTACGGAACTGATTTCAGTCAGGGGTTGAAAATATACAAATAGAAGATGGTCAACAATAAAAATGGGGCTATAAAAAGGGCGGAGTCCAATGAAAATTTAAAAATGGGGTTAATATACAGTTTAATGATGACTGGTGCTGTTCACAGTGGTTGGGACAGAGCAGTTGTCTGCAGCGATCTTTACGAGCTCACATGGGATCAGTGGGGTTGCGGTACTGAACTGCAACTCGGGGACGAGGGATCTCATGTGGGTGACGGTACTTGTGTCGAAGCTTCTTCCTCGAAGTGTTGGACGAGGTCCCCGTGATGATTAGAAAGAGTCAGACGGATCGTTTGCCCTTTTCTGAAAGCATTTTCAATGCAAGTTGTTCTGTGGTGGCTGAGAAGGACGACCAGCCGAGGGAGACGTACATGTGAGTTTGGGAAGCATGAAATTTGTGCAGGTTCTCGAGTGCAGGAAGTCCGAGTGTCTTGAGTAAAGGAAGGACTGTCGAGACAAAGGCCGGATGATCAAATGATAGTTCTGGCGCGTCGCTACCAGTGTAGGTCGTTCTAAGTAGCGCCAGGAAACGTGGTAGACCAGACGACCTGGAGGAGACTGGGGCCTTCGTGAGACAGTTCAAAGGGGTGGGATAGGGTCGGATGCTTGGTGATCGGAACAACCAGGAAGGGTCTGGGAGCTTAGTGAGGCAGTAGGGAGATGGGACGGGGTTGGAAACCAGGCTGACGCGTATGGTCGGGTTGATGGTGACACGGTCGGGTAGCGGTCCAGCTTCAGTGGCTGTTGAGGGTGTCCTGCAGGGCAATGTCGCCAGGGAGGACCTACTGCCAACGCTGACGCCAGGAGCAGAGTCATCGACCCGCCTTTTCCATCCAGTAGGTGCATCCAGCGGGGACCTCATCCATAAGGACGAGGAAGCACCAGGGCCCACATCCATCCTCCCTCACACACACCCCCCCCCACACCCCCACAATGTGGGACGCCCTGGCTGAGGCACCGGATGACGAGGCGTGACCCAAGGGGGGGTGAGGGGTGACGACAACGGTTGAAGTGTGACTTCTGAGGGTGAACGGGTGAGGTGAAGGAGAGAGAGAGAGGACCCCCCCCACATCCCCTCGCCCCCCACCCCGGCGCCCCTCCGCTAACATCCAACGCCTCTCGAGTATCAACTCGGCTATTTTCATCAGAACACATTGGCTCAGAACACTTTGATGTGTTGAGGGTCGCCTGAAGTGTTGGCCGGGGTGGCAGGGGGGTGGGGGGCGTGGTGTCGTCCGGGGTATTATATGAGGCGAGGAGGAGTGGAAGAAGGGGTAGAGGGGGGGGGGGGGGGAGGAGCAGTGTTGTGTAGGGGGGGGAGGGAAGGCGGCTTCCGTATGGGGGGTGGTGGAGGGGTGTGTGTGTGTGTGTGTGGGGTTACGGGGGTGTGCGTTGTGGAGGGTTAGTGGTGGTGAGGACGAGAAATATAAAATAAAGACGGGTCACAGCCCCCGTGAGGAGCTGGTGTGACCCACGGGGACTACTGCTGGTGTAGCCCAAGGGGACCGCTGATGGTGTGACCCAAGGGGACCGCTGCTGATGTAACCCGCTGAGATCGCTGCTGGTATGACCCAAGGGGACTTAAGGGGGCCACTGCCGGTGTGATTCACGGGGACCGCTTCTGGTGTGACCCACGGAGGCCACTGCTGGCGTGACCCAGGGGGGTCACTGCCATTGTGATCCACGGGGACCGCTTCTGGTGTGACCCAGGGGGACCGCTGCTGGTGTGACCCATGGGGGCCACTGCTGGTGTGACCCACGGGGGCCCCAGCCGGTGTGATCCACGGCGACCGCTGCTGGTGTGACCCAAGGGGACCGCTGCTGATGTGACCCAAGGGGGCAACTGCTGGTGTGACCCGTGGGGGCCACTGCCGGTGTGATCCACGTGGGCCGTTGCTAGTGTGACCCAAGGGGACCGCTGCTGGTGTGACCCACGGGGGCCACTGCTGGCGTGACCCACGGGGGCCACTGCCGGTGTGATCCACGGGGACCGCTTCTGGTGTGACCCAAGAGGACCGCTGCTGGTGTGACCCACGAGGGCAACTGCTGGTGTGATCCACGGGGGCCTCAGCCGGTGTGATCCACTGGGACCGCTGCTGGTGTGACCCAAGGGGACCGCTGCTGGTGTGACCCAAGGGGGTAACTGCTGGTGTGACCCATGGAGGCCACTGCCGGTGTGATCCACGAGGACCGTTGCTGGTGTGACCCAAGGGGACCGATACTGGTGTAACCCACGGAGGCCACTGCCGGTGTGATCCACGGAGGCCACTGCTGGTGTGACCCACGGGGACCATTGCTAGTGTGACCCAAGGGGACCGCTGCTGGTGTGACCCACGGGGACCGCTGATGGTTGACCCACATAGACCGCTGCAAGTGTGACCCACGGGGACCGCTGCTGGTGTGACCCGAGGGGACCAATGCTGGTGTGACCCCGCGGGGACCACTGCTGATGTGAACCACGGGGACCGCTGCTAGTGTGACCCGCTGAGACAGCTGCTGGTGTGACCCACGGGGGCCACTGATGGTGTGACCCACATAGACCGCTGCAAGTGTAACCCTCGGGGATCGCTGATGGTGTGACCCACTTAGACCGCTGATAGTGTGACCCACGGAGATCGCTGACGGTGTGACCCACGTAGACCACTACTGGCGTAACCCACGGGTACCACTGCTGGTGTGACCCACAGTGACCACTGCTGGTGTGACCCGCAGGTTCCACTGCTGGTGTGACCCGCCCGTGGGGACTACTGCTAGTGTGACCCGCGCGCGGGGACAGCTACTGATGAGCTGGGTCCCCTGGTCTCACCATTGTCCCCAAGCCACAGGTACAAGGCCGCTAAACTTACCAGTCCCTGGTGTGCTCCAGCCTTTTGTTCGCTGGCTAAATTCACTACTTTCCGGGAAGAAGTTCTTGTCTTTGTTACGCGAACGATGAAGAAACATCCAGGGACGCAAGATTAGTACCTAATGAAAGACTGTCATTATGCAGCTTTTTTTTTTAAGCTTCGCAAATTAACAAGTCGAATCCTTGTTCTTGAACAGAACAGACCCCAGGGGGAACTGTTGTGAACTGTGGAACTCTGGATAACAGTCTCAAACTGTTCTATGTTCATCATTACTGACCGTAGGAGACGTGACGCCTGCAGTGGCCAGCTTGTATGACCTGCAGTGGCGAGACCTGACGCTTGCAGTGAGAGATCTAATAAAGAAGGTCCAGAGGAGTTCAGCTATGATGATTCCAGATTTGAGAGAGCCGAGTTACAGGGAAAGGCTCAGAGGCCTTAGACTGGCCTCCTTGGAAGGGAGAGACGAGCGAGTGGTGACCTTATCATAGCGTTTGAATTTCTAGAACTGACTGGAGGCGTACACAGCGAAGTTCTTCGAGAAATATAGGGTTGGAACGACCAGAAAAACATGATACGAAGATATCATACATAACTCTTAATAAAAGATTATGATAGTAGAGAATGTTCAAGAGATGGGGCGCCACGACTGTAAATCTCCCTCCCCGTCCAATGCAAGTAGGTAATGACACACACACACACACACACACAGAGAGAGAGAGAGAGAGAGAGAGAGAGAGAGAGAGAGAGAGAGAGAGAGAGCAGCAGCCACTGACCCAGAGAGAGTGCATTCAAGACAAAGTTACACAGAAGACGAATCAAAACTATTGGACTCAGCCACAAAGTGGGTAGCTCCAAAGTTAGAGATGAATAAACCAGGAAGTTGACAGACGTAAATCTTTTAATCTTTCCTTAACTGGATGAAGACGGTGCACCAGATGGGAAGGACATGGAGAGAGAGAAAGAGGAGATGCTCGGCAATAGATTCCTGGTGGCTGTGGATCTGCCGAACGCAATGTCAGCGAGAAAGAGAAACTGAAAAGAAGTGTTTATAATCAAAACAAGTGGGGAGAATCGCCAATCGTGATGACGTCTTGCTTTGGTGGTGTCATGTAGCCTGGAGACACTCAGAACAAGGTGGAATCCAGTGTGGACGAGTTAGTGATCAATCGTAACAGACCGAGGGAGGAGAGGGAGGAAAGCAGAGACTGCAAACGGATGGCATGAAAATGAACCGGAGACACCAAATGAGGCAAGAGAACGGAGCAGCCCCGCCCGTACTGCAGACGGTTACGAATGTTAAGTGATGGTAATATTAAACAAAGTAATGTATGCAAATGCTAATGAATCATTAGTAAGAGGTTAAAGATCTGGAATTTAAGGGTCGTATTAAGATAAGCGTACCTGATGTGGAATCAAAACTTATTTAAGAGAGAGTATCTCACCCTTACCGTCCAATGGGGGTGCTTGATCGTATGGACGGACAGAGATGAGAAGAAGAGGAGGGAAAGTGGCCCTCTTAATGAGAGAGAACAAGTTTTCAGGATATGGCCATAGACGGCCCATCCATGCAATATGCAATGGTTAGTGTAGCTGTTGGAGAGACGTGCCTTGTGGTGTTCATATCAATCCTCTAAAACTCTCTCCCCGTATAGCACAAATAGGTAATCCCACTGACACGCACACATACACACACACTGGTGATTGTCACGAGCAGCACCAATGTGCTCGGCTGGACACATTGCAACGCCTCATTCTTGACACTGGTCCTCGGGAGGCTACAGACAGCAGGATCTTGTACCTTCCAGTGCAGTACCTCCTCTCTCGTGACGCCTCTGCTTCGCACTTGCATCCTTCCCTCCCTCCCTCCCTCAGGCTCATAATGTCGTCAGACCATGCAGGCATAATCGTCACTGTTTTACCGCGCTGTGGAGAGCGTTTCGTCCCCGAACTCCACGTCTCTCAGCGTCGAAAATGTGTATATGAATATACACATCTTTTTTTTCCACTACGCGATGAAATAAACGAGAGTCTAAAGCCGCAAGACAAGTGGAGAGAATAGGAAAAATTGTTACAATGGACAGCTTCCTCTTTAAGCTGTAAAAATCTATAGTTTAAGTGTCAAGCAGCCCACTTAGTTGGCTCTCTCAGGGCCTGAGCCGCGCTCCCCAGACCTCCTCGCTTATCTCACTCCTCTTCGTTCAGTTTGCAGATGTGTGAGGGCGGCTTTCTTCGGCGTCTCCCCCTGCAGGAGGGAGGCCCCACGCACCGGCCTGGGGCGCACAGAGCGCGGGAGGACCCAACACACTCAGTGCGCCAGTAATTAGTGGCCTCGGAACAGGTGTACTGGTCGTTCCCCTGTCGGATAATTAGCCCAGTCTGGCGGCGGTGTGCTGACTGCCACTTGTTGGCCTCTCGCCTCCTGGCGGGGTTCAAGGAGACTAGACTGAGAAACAGTTCCACCGGCGGAGCGGGTCAAGCAGACGTGCCTGTGGTGGAGATGGGGAGGAGGAGGGGGGAGGGTCGAGGTGGTGGTGGTGAGGGGGTGGGAGCGGAGGGGAGCAGCAGCAGGTTGGGGTGTGGAGGTGGCTGAAACGGGGTCCACCTCAACGCTGCCAAGGGTCCTCCACCAGTTTCGGGCCCTCCATCAGTGGCAGGTCTTTAGCCATTGTCAAGACCCTCTGCCAATGTCGGACCCTAAGCCACTGTCGGAACCGCCACCCAGTGTCGGGTCTTTCGTCACCGTCGGACCTTCAGCGATTGTCGGGTCGCTAACCAAAGTCGGGGACCTCAATTACTGCAAGGGGACCCCCACACACACACTTGCACCAGACCCTTAGCCGGTATTGGGCCTTCCATCGGTACAGGGGCCTGTTAACCGAGTTCGGACCATCAGTTAAGGCCGGGGTCCCCCTCACAGCCAGTGCCTCATCTCTGGTCGCACTCTTGATTTCGTGGTTATATTGCAGAACGTCACATTGTGAAGTAGGTGCCACAGACGAGTAACAGACTCAGCTAACTCAGCCATCCCAAGACCCATCTTCAAGTCCCCAAAATTTCAAAGGCGTCCACATATGTCTACGAAGATAAAGACTCGGTCCCTCACGAAAGAAAAGGTCGTTCTTCAGTATAGAATACCTTGAGTTTCCTCAGGGAGAAAACTATACACCAATACTTTTCAAGGGCTTTACAGAACGATCATAGAGGAACCCTTTGTACAGTGCTTGTTACAGTGGAAGCCATTGAATAGACAGAGTACTTCCAGCTATATCGTCACAACATATAAAGGCTACATGTCACCAGGTTCCAGGCTCTCGCACGCCGTCACATACTATTCGCGTACCGTCACACCTTAGCGTCACAGCCCCGCGTACTGTATCTAATAAGACACATGTGAAGGATGCTAGAACACTCGTACAAGTCAGTTGTTTGCTCACCCACCTTCCTCCCTATTTATTGATGTACATATCACTGGATCTGGCCTGAAACTTCGGCCAAGTTGTTCCTTCTTTTCACCAAAAAGTCTCCCAAAAATCGTGATAGACACATGAACCGCTCAGAGCACGGTCTTTATTTCTGCCTATAAGGGCGACTCAAGGTTGAAGAGGGCGCGCGTCGCGCTTGTACGGGCGAGAGGGGAGCGCCTGCGGCAACCTGAAGACAAGTGCCTTATTTATATAAAACTGTCACCATACAGAGAGCACTCGGGTTTGCGAAGCCCTAAAGTGAAAGACAGAGACGTACAAGTAAGATATGAAACAATGATATATTCGCCCACATTCTGCGACTCATTTTGAACAAACTGATCAAGTGAATGGTCGGCCACAACCGGAGCAAGCTCACAGATCCAGGCTGACGAAGGGGGGAGCACTGAGGATCACCGGAGAAGTTACAAGAACGGATGAGATGGGAGACACCCAGACGAGAGAGATAGAGAGGGCTTAATCATTACATCTGTCTCAGAAATAAGTGAAAGGAGAACAAGCCGAGGTGGGCGTGCCAAGAAGTATTCGAACTGGGCCCTCTGTGGAAGAGGGCCAGCAGGACCTCCTAGAATGAGATGGATCGGGGGCATCAAGAGCTGGCTTCCAGGATAAGAGCAGACAATGAAGGAAGTTGAAGAAAATGGATAGCTCGAGGACACGGACGAGTTGAGGTGACTGACTGGGAGACCAGCGACTGTCAGACGTCTTAAGTCAACCTGGTGGCGACTGGTGAGAAAGGCGAGAGGAAGCCGCTAAGGGACAATTCTCCACTCTGACTCTCATGTGGCTTGTGATGGGGATGTCTCTGTGCGACGGTATCATTCTCCACTGCGCGCTTCATTCAGCACATGTGTGCCTCTCACCCATCCCACCCCCTCGCGTCCCAAGGGAATCTGCGTCGCCACTCCAACTTTCCTAAGTTACGGACCAGCAGGTCTACACAGAAACTGAAGAACGTTGCACGAAATTTTCGTATACAAAGAAAATATATTTACAACAAAGAAAATCTGTGCATCAAATGGCATGTTTCCTTTTTTTGAAATAAAAAAGGAAACGCGAAGATTACTGGTAAAGGTCAAAGGTCAGATTGTAAAGTGGCTAATCACATCTAACTAACATATGTTTGATAGACAACTGAGAGTCGAGTAATGTGAGGCTTCGCTAACTGGTGCAGCAAAATCCCCGTCCCAAGGAACGGATTTTTCATATGTTTTGAAGTGTTCTTATGTGTGATATCACGAATCATTTACTCGTCTAATAAACTATTTACCCATTGAGAAGTGTGAGTAGCAGCTTTACCGCTTCATATGTTCTGGTTTAGTCCACTGACACAGCACGTCGCCCCGCGTACACACCACATTGCTGCAATTCGCTCTGTCCCGTGCACGCCTCCCACCCTCCTGCAGGTGTATGGCTGGAGCGCGGGAGGGGAGCGCCTCATCCCACAAGAGACAAATAACGTGTTCAGCAGACACGCTGCCCACCGGCCACGTCCACGACCACACACACATCTCCTTAGCTCCTGGAGGAGTCTACCACGTCCGGGACCGGTCCCCCCCAAGACGGTACAATTAGCACAGTGAGACATCACCTTTAGTGAGTGTTGCTGTCTGTTCTAGAGGTAATTACACCAGCTCGATTGAGTCAACGGAGAAGAGACAAAACACATTTTCCACCACACAGGCCCTCTTCACGACTAATCCCGCCTCCTCAAACAATACCATCGTTGACAAGCCTCGCTCTTCTTCTTTTTCTTCTTCTTCTTCTTCTTCTACTCCTCGTCCCCCACCCTATCCAGGTCCTTCCCCTCCCCCAGTGACCTCCTCCTCCTCCTCCTCTTCCTCCTGCTACACAATGCCTCCTCCTCTCGTAGACCCCCCCCCCACCCCCACCCGTCCCTCTCCTTCCTCCCCCTCCACCAGCTGAAGGCTCCACACCTTCTCACCTCAGACCCAAGGTTAATCAATGACCTGGCCGGGGCTTTAAGTCCTTGGTGGCGTTTGTGGCCTGGCCTCTTCTGTGGCCTGGTCTCCTGTCTGGCTTGACCTTCTGTGTGACCTGGTCTCCCTGTGTGGCCTGGTCTCCTGGCCTGAAAACACGGCCTTGACAGGTCTGGGAGGTCGAGGGGTTGCCAGTCAGGAGAGTAGGGTCCTAATAACGTGTCCAGGAGAGTCAGGTATGGTAACGATACGATGAGAGGCTGTACATTGTCTTCATTGTGTTGGTGGAACGTGCGGATTCCGTGTTCCTATGGATGGGTGATGTCCAGACGGGGAAAGTGTGACTCGTGTATATCTGGGGAGTGTGGTTTCAGCTGGATGTATGTCTGATGGGGTGGTGTTTGACACGGTGTTCCAGCTGTCTAATGCAGTACTGCATGTTTGTTTCTACCATGGTGTATGTATGTGTGTATCATGTATATGCGAGGGTCTCAAAGAGAAGGGAGGGATTGCAGACTGTCGGGGGCTTGGGGATCTAAGAGGTGTCAGTTGCTGTTTGCTGATGACACAGCGCTGGTGGCAAACTCTAGTGATAAACTGCAGAATCTGGTGCCCGAGTTTGGGATAGTGCGTGAAAGGGGAAAGTTGAAAATAAATGTAAATAACAAAAGTAAGGTTATAAAGCTTAGCGGAGGAGAGAAACAAGTTGGGTGGAGTGCGATAATGAATGGAGAGAACGTGGAAGAGGTGGTGGAGTGTTTTAGATACCTGGGAGTGGACACGGCAGGGGAGGGAACAATGGAAGCGGAAGTAAGCCGTAGGGAGGGTGAGCGGGGCTAAGGTCCTGGGTGCACTGAAAAATGTGTGGAAAAAGAGGTCACTGTCTGTGATGGCAAAGATTGGTATGCTTGATGGTATAGCAGTCTTGCCAGCGTTTTACGGATGCGAAGCACGGACGTAGATCAAGAGTTGCGGGAGAGGGGTGGATGTGCTGGAAATAAAATGTTTTAGGACAATATGTGGTGTGACATGGTTTGATCGAGTAAGTAATGTAAGGGTAAGAGAGATGTGTGGTAATAAAAAGAGTGTGGTTGAGAGAGCAGAAG